>JAQGCL010000837.1:0-10952 GCA_034699605.1 Isotomiella paraminor
CTAGACTTTAAATTGTCTGGAGTTGAAAGATGAAGCATCAAAAATTAATGAAACGCCGCCGCCCCCTGGGTTTGGGATTTTATTTTGGTTAGGGATTTATTTTGGTTAGGGATTTATTTGGAGGAAGTTATAAAAGTTGTCCTGTTGTCCTGTTGTCACCAAAAAGTCCGGAGAATCGACATATTTCATATCATCATAAATAAATTATTTAAGACGAAAAATAATTATTGTGGCTTTTGACAACTGCCTCTTTTTTGTGGGTGATATTTTCCAGGCATCCAAGATCCTCTCTGCCCACTTTGACCTCGCATCATCCCCAATCACCACTGCTCTAGCTGCTTCCATAAAACACTCTTCCTCAAAATGTTGACTGGTCTCACTCAAAACCAAACTGTAGTCCAAATGAAGGTCGTCATGCTGATTGACTATTCAGACAGGGACCATGGTTTCCCCTACAATAATCACCAGGTTAATCTAAGGTTTTCGCCAATACCCGCCGTGTTAATTTGTGGATATTACAGGAATTTTAGTTTTCTGAGTTTCTCATTTTTTTGGTTTGCGGTAATTACCCTTGGAAAGTCAAGTCTCTCCACTTCCATGCCCTTCAAGGGTCCATGTCAAGAGAATAAGTATGCTCCTCACATCATTAGCTCCTAACATGAGCTCACCATGCCAATTTTCACCCGGGTACTCCAGAAACCCTTTGAGACGTTCCCTTGTGAGTTGATCTTCTTCTTTCTGCTCCAGCTTCCAAGGCCCAAAGTCCAAAGACATTATTATAATGCCAGTCGTCCACTGCTTTATCATTATTCCAACAAGATCCCTGTCGTCGGATGCTACTGTGGATGGTCGACTCTTTTCTTGAGGGCCTGTAGTAAAATAATTAAAATACTGATTTGGTCTTTAACTTTTAATCATTAGACAACCCAACCCCTTTTAATCCTAGAAAACTTTGAAGATCTCCTCCTTACAAACAGAGCAGAGGAAGAACCATAAGGAGCAATTCACAATTATCAAGTGGCAGTGTTTAATTGTAGTAAAAACACAGACTTGGATGAGTAGTCTGAGAATTTCATGACGCTAAGCCTTTTTGAATGACTGTTTGAACCCCACTCTACAAGGCCTCTAATTCCTGTAGATAAGGAGTTTTGATGATTGTTCTTCCGAGCCCCCCCCCCCGTGTATCCCTGACGCCTTGGTTAGTTTGGAGGGGGCGTGACCTTAATAGATCCAGCAAAGTGAAGTCCCTGTTTCTTCAATCTGCAAAATTGTACACACACATACAAATAACTTATCATAGAATCATTAGAAAAGACAAATCTTTCGAATGCATGCCGGCAGATTGTCAGGTCATCTAATGTTGCTTTCACTTTCAATTCTGCAGAATCGGTCATATTTGCGTCTGCTCCACGTCATCTACGTTTAATGCTGTTTAAAGTTGAACTATGAATAAATCAATAAATTGTCTTATGGAATAATCGTGTTCAATTGAAAGTAGAGAAAGTACAATTGTTCAATTATGGAAATTAGAGATTGCCGATTTGTTCAAACCAAAGGTAAGAGTAATTATTTGCTTATCTTTAATATTTAGACCGCAGTGGTACAAAAAGGCGGACGGTTGTGGTATTGCATTGGGGGTTTTGGGTTAAAAGATTGGTTTCGGTTGGCACAAGCATGGAGTTAAAATAGGACAGTGTTATGTTTAACTCCGATGATGCTATAACAAAGGGTGCATGTATATGAGTTGGGGGCAGGGATAATTTGCACCCTTCTTTATACACATCGGTAATGTACAATACACATACCTTGAAACTACCTGCACAATTCATGTATGTCCTCTTTATTTTAGTGTTTCCTTCTTGGTTTGGATCAGGAATGACGGGTGATGGCAGAATTTCGACCAAGGATTGCTGTTCTCTTTCCCATATTATATCATTCGGTAGGTGTGAGATTCAGTTTAAAAAACTCGGATTTGATGATAAATATTTTGTTCTAGGAACGCGTTGATGTGACTTGAAAGTTCCAAGCACACAATTCGATTTTTCTTCTGGGTCTTCCCCGAATGTCTGAAGTTATAACACACAGGGAGCAGATCTGGAAAGTGGAAACTTCAAATATTTGTGATAGTTTGGGAAAGATCCCAAATTGAACATTATGAGGTCTTGGAGCAATCCCATTTTTACACTACGGGTATCGTACAACGTGCGTTTTACATTAACGTTTTCCTTCCACCTGTCCCTTTAAAGCCACAATGGATGAAACTGAACCTTCAAGCAATATGCAATGGTAGCATGACCCACCGTCTCATTCTCTAAAGTTTTGAAATAAAGAAATAGGTCAGATATCAATGTTTTTGTTTTTGTTGTTGTAGACTATGAAGACTATGCACCTGGTAAATGCAGACATGAGGATGAAGATGCAAGGGTTGAGAAGGTTGAATGGACCTAGAAGAAACTGTCTATGACAAGAAGGGGGAATAGTATGTGATTTAACACCCCACCACTGGCAAGGGCAGGTGTTAGCCGCTTAAAATCTGACATTTATTTTCCTTACAGAAGCGCAGGTATACCGAACAGTCAACACAACGTGAAACAATCATAACTAATCCGATTGTGGAATATACAAATTGTATTCAGAGCCTCGTGTAATGGTATCTCACAAAGTGCGTTCACTCCTTACTTTTGCTTTCCTGGTTTATAGCTATGGGCTGCACCTATGCTGTTTATATGCACACACTCCATTAAGTCCGTTTTGCGTCCGAACGTAAGAAGCATCCATTTCAATGTCATCAGTAATTTTATTAGTTTCTTAGTTTCGAATGGAGCTTCTTACTTCATACCTGGAACCATCTTAGGTGATTGCAACTACCTGCAGATTAAAATAGCAAACCGTACAACGGGATATAGCAACATTTGTGACTGCTAACCAAGGTACTTCCCGAAGGACTTTTGAAACTTTGGAACCTATCCTGCTACATTTCTGGTATGGCCATCATGATCATGTGGAGTGGTCCAAACTATGCAACTTTTATATGGGGTTTGGGTACAACCAGCTGCAAATAACCGAGAATACAGGGCGGGAGCAATCCCGGGTAGCCAAGTTCAATGGCCCAACCGAGTCGTTCCCATACAACCGCGAAGTTAAAAAGTGTAGGTTTGCCTGTCAGCCGTGTTGGAAAATTTGGGGTTTTCGCCTCAAAACCCGCTGTGTTACATTTTGGAATTTTTCAGTTCCGCATGAAAATTTCACTTTTTTAAAATAAAAAGTCTTTTTTACCTGAAGGTTTACCCCCCCAAATGTCTGGGTCATTGGCAGCCGCTTGAACCCAAACCCTATATCAAAGTTGCATACTTTGGATCCCCTTCAGTAAGTATTAAATTTTGAAACATTTTTCGGCTTCCCCGAACGTCCATTCTTAAAGAAATTTCGCACATTAGCCTTCACCCCGTTGTTTTCGTTGTTTTCAGTGGACCAGAACCTTCGAAAGAACTCCAGAAACTGAGGATGAAAACCCCATCAACACATAGCCAATTGTCTTTCTTAGTGAATGTAGGGATACACGGAGTTTTGAAAGGATTGAATTTGTGAAACAAACCGAAACAGAAGATATCGCATCATTCGATACAACATACCAGGGGTTAAGCACAGAAGGTATACAGAAGATGAACCAAAAATACATCTCCAGAACAGAAATGTTTTTAAATGGTGGATGTATTTTAATAATTGCAGCCCCAATGGAATAAAACTTTTGACCTTTTCTAATTAGTTTGTCTCAAGAGTGACTTCAAAGCCCATTCCCATCCACAACAAACTATCAACACAGGCACAGATCTCTCGTGGAGGTTTCTTAGCATCTCAGGGGAAGTTGCGGAAGCAACAAAGGTTTACACAAAACTTTGTATTCATGTCCCATGACACAAATGGGACACCAGGGAACATACATACCTGTCCGAGCCCGATCTTGCTGGTTCTAACATATGTTGTAGGGGGTGTGGATAGGGTAACCATGCCACACCCACTTCAGTCCAATGGGCCCTTTAAGGGACTGAAGGAAACAAAAGTTGAGAAAATGGCTTATGGAATATGGCATTACAGGGACGGAACAAAGTCATACTTCGAAAATTCCCCATTTTAACACAGTGAGGTATTGACGAATTTTCATTACGAGCGATGATGGAAAACCCACTTTTTTGCATGGGGGCAATATAGGCCAAATTCACTTTTGAATTTCAAATAATCTTTTATCCAGTCCATTAAAGGGCCCATTGGACTGAAGTAGGTGTGGCATGGTTACCCTATCCACACCCCCTACAACATATGTTAGAACCAGCCAGATCGGGCTCATACAGGTATGTATGTTCCCTTGTTAGCTGCCAGTTTTTGTTTAAGATTTTTCAGCTGCAGGTTTGCAGTTAATCAGAACGAGAAAGACCCTGACGTAATGAAGTATGTTCATGTACTGGTGAATCCGACGGCTGGCACATAATAGGATGGATGCATGAAGGGGCTGAGGGACAACTCCATATTGTGGACAACGTAGGGATTTAACTTCTGTAGTAAATCTGTAGTAAGGCGGAACAGTTGTAGCAACATTGTCTATGTTACGCTTGGGTGTGTTTGTCATCGTATCGTGTTACCATGTCATTGGTGTCATTTGCAGGCTATATGTCATGGCAACGTTTGTAGGTTCTGCACTTTCCTAACGAAAATTTCGGTTGTGGTTGGCCTACTTACCTAGAATAGAATACAGGCTACAAGAAATTGAACAGCCTTGAGTTTTTCAAATCAATGTCCAATTTCAAATGCCGCGGTGGGTACGCCAACCTGTCTCAACTGCTTGGCTTTGTCCACGGCAGTAGCTAGATCTGGCGGAATTCCGTCTGTGAGCATAATGACAATGGCTGGGATGAAAGGCTTTAGTTTTGGATTTGTAGGATCGGGACTTGTGTTGTTCCATTTTGTAAATTGAAGGACTTCGTCCAATGCTTGTGTGTGGGTTGCCTGAAACCAGTGTCTGAATTTGTATTGCTCTGGATCACCAAAGGTGTGGGCGTGCCTGTCTTGAAACTCGAACTCTCTGCTCTCATCGTAGTCCATCTCCATCAGGCCACCGGCGTTGTAAGGATCTACAGTGATGAGGAATTTGTAATCGAGAGGGTTGTTGTAGTACTGTTCAATGAGATTGACACAAATGGCCATCTGGTCCAAGATCTCTCTGTCCCCGTCAGGGAGTTTGTCTTGGATCACGAAGAGGTTCATGGGACAAGCCTCACATTTCCCCGGCAGTGGAATTGGGCCTCCGGTGACGCAGTCGCGCCGGACCTTCGGCCAGCGGACCCAGGTGTTGTTTATTCGGATCCGTTCCGCTGAAACATATACAAAAACATTGTAAAGGGGGGTTGCTTTCTCAAAACAACTCACCATGCTTCCTTCGCTCCCATTCATCATCGCTGTCGCCATAGATACTTATCTCGCGGCAGGCTGCATCCCCAATGATTAGAAGGAGCAGCCATATTGACGGGTCCATTACTACCATGAAACCCTGTAGCTTTGGTGAACATAATTAGATCATGATGATAAATGGATGTCACCCTTACCAAGTTTTCTTTAGTTGTTTTTCTCTGAACGGGGCAATTTGACACGCTGACTTGGAATGAATTGGGTTATGCAAGAAAGAAACTATTTAGCCTTGCTGACGTATCAAGAACCTTCGAGACTGTTCAAAGGGAAAATGCGAAGCCATTTGGTTTCATTAAAATTAACATTCTGACAATGGATATTTATAAAATAGTGAGTCGTTAAAGGCGACGGCGTTGATATGAAAAAAACATTACATGTAACCAGAGGTGCGGAGATGTGAGACTATGCATTTTGAGTGATTAGTATGACGTGATGCACTTTGACCCTTCAAATGTAACTGTCATCACTATGATTTGCAAAGATTACGTATGGAATAGTTGTAAATACATCACGTATAAAAATGATGGTTACATAATTCGTTTGCAATGTTATCGCTAACAAAGGAGTTGTGTAACTAGGTATTGAGTTGGATCCCAAACAAATAACCATACGTCAGCAAATTATGTAACGGCTGCGACAATTGACGTCATATAAACGTCACCACATACTTCTGAATCAATTGTCCACTATTTTTTACACTTTTTTAATGTTGGACTAGCAAGATGAAATTGGATTGTACGCATGATTGAATGAAGTCATGGAGGAATCGTGAAGTGAATTTTATTTCAGATGGGTTGTAATTGTTATAGCTAGACTAATGAAGTACTAATCTCGAATATCAAAAAGATATCGGCTTTTCCATGGAACTACGTATCCGACCTATTTGTAGACCTCGGATTTCACGCTGTTTGTGGAAATATCATTTCCCCATACGCTACATGATGCCTCAGTTCCACTTTGACCGCAATCAGTAAGGTATCCGGGTAATCCTTTCATGTTTTCAACTGCGGTGTGGTACTTGCGACATTCGAGATTTTGAGGGACAGATGTAGTGGTCATCAGCTTTACCCTTATAAACTGTACACAAAAGTAACGTCAGTTCCATAATGTGTGTATATTTATGAATGGGTGGGTTCACCTCACTGTTGCCCAAGTTGGAAAGTTCTGATGCCGAGAACCACGCCCATGGAGTGGTAGTTGAGTAGGACACAAGCTGTGCATTACGGGTTACTGCGTATGTTTGCGTTCCATCGTCCGTTTGTCGTGTGGTTTTCACTACGAACCAATCCACTTCGAAGCCAGTGAACTGAGAGGAAACAAATTCTTAAGAGTAGAAATGAAAGGTGGTCAAATAGTGAATTAAATTACACTCTTATTGTAGCCCTGAATGGTCACGATTTGATCTTGAATTCGCTCCTCACATGCTCGGGACACAATCCTTTTCTCCCGTGGGTTACAATCGGCCTCCACACAATAGCCAGTTACGCAGTTGCTTGAGGAACTCGAGACGAGCTGAAAACATTCTCTTAGCAACTTAAGCATAACATGTTTTAAGGTACCTTCTTCAAAACTGGGTGATGCGTAAATTTTGCCCCCTGGGTCGCACAGTCTTCCGTTGGGGTGAATGCCTTTACCATATCCCCGCCGACGTCCTCTTCCCTAAGGCACATGCCGAAAGCACTCTGGATCATGAAGGCACCACCAGGCTGGAATGAAATGAGAAAAAACAAATTATCCAAATGTTACAAATTTTAAAAACCCACCTGTGCCACTTTTCTAAGCATCTGTTTGCTGTCCTCCGCAGCGCTACACTTTTGAAATCCAGCCCAATTGGTGAAGATGTTAAGACAAAACCCGTCTTTATTAATGAATCGCAGGGATTTCGCCTTGGGAATCTGAGACAAAAATAAATATTTTGAAACTAGATACACCATTACCATTTTGACTTACAGGCTCATCCCATTTCTGTCCCGCATAAAAATAGTCTGGATCTGCTGTGTTACAGCTAGTCATGATAAATGCCTTTCTGTTGATCCCAAGAGATGTAGGACAATCCAGTGCTTTACTTGCCTCATTTCTCATAAATATCTGATATACCAGATAGCAGAAAATGTGAGAATGCAATCGTCATTTGTTAGCTCACCCTATTTAACTTGTCCAGCTCCACATATTGGTCTTTCCTCCTTGTGTCACAGCGAAAGTAGGTCCCATTTATCCCAGGACACCCTCCATCTACTCCACTTATGACGTACGTTTTTGCAACGTCCGGCTTTTTAAAACAAAGCAGCTGTAGATTAGCTCAACGTTCCAGAAAGAGCAACTTACGATCATCCTAAGGATAAATTTTTGCTGAGTTTTGTTCTCGCATATGGCTTCATGCACTTCCCTCTTGGGCGGATCGGACTCAACGCAGTATCCGTCGGAGGTGAAGACCCGAATGTACCCGTTCAGTTTACCCCCTTGGATTTCCGCTGTTAGATTGTACTCGGGGTTGGCATCGGGGACCATGGGTTCTTCTTGGGCCTTAGGAGTGGAGGAGTTGTGTACCGTGCCTGTTTCATTCTTGCGAAGAAGCCAAGGCATTCCATCAACCATGACCTCTACCATTTCCTCTACACATCAACAAATCAGCGATAGGGTAAATAAGAATATGTATTATCTCAGCTTACCCTGTGGAGGCGCAGAAATATTTCCTTCGCAATTCACCCCTCCCTGGTAGGCTATGAGCTCAAACCCGACGAGGAAACAAGTCAGAAGTTTTAATGTCTCTATCATTTTAATAAATTGCAATGCAATGAGTTGGGATCTTCAAATTCCGATTTAGAGTTAACTTAAGAAGATGTAAGAATTTGATGTAAGTTCTCTCCTAACGACAAGCCAGGCTGAAAATAATGATCACATACGAGTGAAACAATGGGGCTATTAATACTGTTTATGACTGCGGTGCTGCTAACTGAACATGCCATTATCTATCAAACCGACAGTTCCATATAATCACAATATTGTACTTAGGCAGAGAAGGAAAGGAATGTTAACATAGCAGTGATTCAATTAACAGTATAATGACGTCTTCATTACGTAATGTCGCTGACGTATTTTAAACAAATGCTGTCAAGATATATTTTGGCAACACCCCCCCCCCATTTGCGGGATGTACTTCAATGCGCAGGATATTGAAACGATAAGAGCATTTGCAAATGTAAAAAATTACGATTTGTGGATTTTCCGCAACGCGAAGTGCTCTTTGCAATGAAAAAGGACCCTGATTGACAGAATAAGCGACGAATGTCTAAATCGTTTCACAAACAAGTTAGAATCCAGAAGGCACCAGTTGCAGGATCAAGTGTAAAAAAAGACAAAGTGTGAGACGTCAATTTCATGACATCCTGAACCTGAAAGTTTGAGAGTATTCAGCTAGTTTCATCTGCCCATAGTTGTCATTTCATAGTGACCCCACACTTTCCCTTAATCAATTAAAAGCATTATTCTTTTCTAAATAGAGTTTAGGTCAGGAAACTGGAGTTAATGAAAATGATGATCGAGGAAACGTACGCCCAGAATCCCGATTTTTAAAGCACAGACTCTGCAGTTGTTGATATGGCTTCATTCGGACGACACCGAGAGTTATTTGAAATGCTGGTGTTTAGACAATTGCAGATTTTCGGTTTTCGAAAGTGAAATTGTGGGCGTGTCTATCCTCGCAAATCGTTGACGAACCCAACATATGTTGTTTACGAAACACTCATTTCTCCCAATGGTTTAAGCCAACGTGTCAGAAGGCCGAAATTTCTATAAACTATACTCCATGCGACATTTTCCTTTGAATATGGTACTACGTGCTGTGCTGGACTACTAAAGTACTAAAACAACTTCATGAATGGTGTCTTAATAAAAAACTTTTGATAAATTTCTCCAAAACCAAAACAAACCAACAGGAGTCTCCCTGAAAAAATTCTGGTGCTTTCATGCAATCGAGAAAGCATTGAGAATGTTACAGAGTTCGAGTATTTGGGCATTTTAATTGACGCTAGGTTGAATTACAATGCACACTGCGGGTATATCACAAGTCGCGTGGCAAGTGCCATTGGCATGATTAATAGGGTCAAGAAATATTTAACGCTGCCTGTTTTCAATTCTTTGATTAATTCATACATTTACTCCATTATTGACTATGCAGTGGTTATTTGGGAATTTTCACAATTGTATTTTTTATCGGCATACCGGCAAAAGTTGATTGTAGCGCTCAGCAACCCCACCTGGTGGTGCTATGACCTCAGTCTGTTCCTTCCGCCATGGAGTGAAGAGCATTATCTGCTCTCTGTAATAATTCAGTGGGTCTTGGTTTTTTGAGTAACCCACCATTCGCAATATTTTAGCTTTTTGACGAGGACGGTAACGACCGAGGGACGGACCAGCTGTTCGCTCAGTAGACTCGTCTTGTTCATCGGAGTCTTGGTTATCGGTATCGTCAACATCTGAAAACAAAATGATGTCTGTGTTACGCAGTTTTGAAAAAGTACAATTAATTCTGTAATACCTTCATCTCTATGGCGCCTTTGACCTGGAACCGCTCGAGATGAGATCGGTGTATACTTGCAAGCAAAGTCCGCAAGGCAAACATCCTTCATGTCCGCCGGCCTATCCTTGTACCATTCGATTGGGCCTTTGTAGCATATATCTTCGTGATCCTTGCGGGATTCAAGTATGTCTTTAGGCAGCAACATGACAGCTCTTTTGTCTGGGAGAGACGTGTTGACAAAGACTGCGTCTCTACTGTTGTGAGTGTTAGATTGACCGAGGAGGAAGGCCGCCGCCTCCTGCGCACAGATCTATGTTCCATTGATAATGACTCTACCATGCTTCTTGATTCGTTGTTTTGCTGTATAATTCCCACGCTTTATCTCTTTGCTCAGCTTTCGCATGGCCGCCGAAATACCGCCATCACTTTTGATCATGTAGCTTAAACAGTATGCGGCTGTGGCGAAGCCATCTACGACGTACTGTATATCCATGTTTGCCATCCAAGCGTCCAGGAGTTTCAAGTTGTAGTTGTTAATAAAGGCAGCATTCGTTCGACGTTTGAGGAACACAGTCGTTCGCCGTATGGAGCTCTGGATAGCCGCAATGTACTCCTCTCGCGTAAGCTGCAGTTGCTGAAGGAACCTGGGGAAAGGGACATCAGGAATGTCGTCTTTGTAGTCACGAGTAAGGCCTTCAAGGTGGGTACGGATTTCTTTGTATCTGGCCTCCAGTACGCTTCTGTCTTGCTTGGGTATGTCCTTGGGTAGTGGGGTTAGTATCATCGTGCGGTCAAGTGGGGGACGCGGAAAACCAAAACGACAGATTCCTGCTGCAGTTTCATTCTTTTTGCAGGTGAACGTGTGCCTGTGAAGTTGGTAGTCCACTACTTTCCAATCACTCTGAGGAGCCTTTGAAGTTGACGGCAAGTTAGGTTTAAACCTTTCGCAAGTAATGTACTCATCGATGAACCG
>JAQGCL010000838.1:0-10947 GCA_034699605.1 Isotomiella paraminor
TGAGACAATTATGACTCCAATAATTTCAGGGAACTGCAACAAGCCAAAATGTATAAAGTTAATTGAACTAAATCACCCAGTTCGAGCCTTAATCAGTACGTCATCACGGCGTGCGATTATACAACTAAATATCTGGAGACGCGAGCAATAAGAGCTGCTAGGACAACCGTCGTGATTAAATCTCTGATCGAGAAAATTGTGTGTCAGTGCCTCATGTGACATTCATCATCAACACAAGTATCAACTCTTCTACTTCCTAACGTCCGTTCTTTTTGGTATTTGGAAGCGAAACGATGTTCAGCATATAAAAATTGTATGGACATCCATCAGTATATTTATCATATGGACCAATCCATGCCCAAGTTATCGTTTCGGAGAAAGGAAGCTACTTCAAAAGCGGGCCAGGACCGTAGGGTAGTTTCAAATGCGCAGGTCCAGATAACCTCAAAAGCAATATTTAGTTCATACCCCATTCCCATTCACACCTTTTGAAGCTTATAACTCCAATTGAAATGTTGATACAGGTAGCCACCCCCGACGTGGTTGCCGGTTTATGGAAATATGATAAGGCGTGAGATCGGGGTTTATGAAAAAATCAATCTTGTAATTGGAGTTGAATCGAATCGAAAATCGAACGGGTAGCTTTATTCAGCCCATGAGGGATAGCATTAATATCACTTGAACTCCTTGAGTCATATATATAAGATGTCATTTGTAGTTTTACTCTGCCAGATGAGGAAGGAATTGTACCAAGTTCCAGGATCAAGGTTGAAATGATTCTCTCAGCTTCCTCCATTGCACCCCTACCTACATGAAGGGGTCATTAATGCCTATTGGCTACCTGAATTTGTTGTTGGCCTGAATTTCTTTAACGCGTTATTGCACCATTTTTAGTAATTCAGCAAGAGAAAGCGGGGTAAGGAAACCTCTTTTTATTGCGTAAGGCGTCGCAATGGTTTGAGGGATAACATTTGATGACTACGACTTGACTATTACAAAAAAACCCATTAAATCATGAAAAATAACTACAACTGTAGGTTCCAGTTCTTATGTTGTTGTGGAATTATGACATTTTTGGAGAAAGTAGATTTGTTGTGCCACTTGAGTAATGCTTTGTCGTCGTTTAGGATATTTTTAACCATGTTTGCTGGCATCACAAAAACATAATAAATACTAGCTCTTTGATTTATTTTCGAAACAATTTTTAGTGTTAACTTAATACTACGCATTAAAGTTTTCTAAACCTACAAGTAAAAATTTGCTGTAATCGTTCGAATCCTTACTATTTGGTTTCGCCATATACGCGTAGCATACATTTTCACAACGGAATAATTTTTCCGTGGAATTGAAGCTTCACCTACAGGTAACAAATATGCTTCGCCAAGTACTGTATGTATACGATCTAAACCATTCAAATCCAAGTCTTTGTATCCTTCATTATTCATACTGACAGCTGGTACGTGTATTCAATTGTCAACACCAACATTTGTTTTCAACTGGTGACCAGATGACCAAGTCAACACCAACATCTGGCGTGGAAACGACGAGTGCTTCCGTTTTGTTATTGATTCCTCCAATAATGCAAGGAATCAAGCTATTGGCAGACATATCTCGCGCAAACATATTCAGTTGACGTGACTGATGTTGGTGACAGCTAATTGCAAAGACTTCCATCTGTCCGGATTTGAAAGTAAGTTTGGCCAAAGCAAAACTGCCTATGTCGTCTCGGTGTGAGAATTGTTCACAAATACCTGTCTCTTCTCTGCTCAAATCAACTTTAGTCAAGACACGTTTGTCAAAGAACACCCAAGTCGAGTTATCGTCTCCGCCACCCCTGAGTATCTCAATCTCCTCAGGCAATGTCAGTTTATTGGGAGGCTGAGTGTCACTTGCTTGCAAAAAAAGGAGTTTCCAATCAGCTAGAGATCGCAGCACCATCAAGTATTCCCGGAACAGCTGGTGTCGATCTTCTTCAGATTCTTCTTCAGGTGTGGATTCTATCATGGATTATAATAGTGTACTGGATTGAGCACTTTGTATCTTGCCCGTGCAATGTTGTGTGAGCCAGAGTGGAAACCATTGCCCCCACTGCTCACTCGATTTGGGCATCAAATCTTCTCTTTATAACACAGCAGTTAAGGGAGAAATATGAGACAAATTTTTAATTGTTGTCCTAAATTGCATTATGAACCTTTCTAAATCCCAAAAATTACTGTATTTGTTCGTTATAATTCCAATTTACAGTTACCAACAACCAAAGCAATTAAAGGAGCCAACACAACCTCAGAATAAGTGATCTAAAGTTTCACTTCCTTTCTTTTTTGTTGAACACGTTTCTCCGAACTGGAGCGACGTTGCGAACAAAACGAATCTAAACGAAATGATATGTAATAGATTAAAATTTCTGGAATTAGTGTGTCGTGATGACTCTCTTCCCCACATGATAAGCCGTCCGTAGGAAAATCGTTAAGTTCGTCGATAATTACTGAAGGTTCAGCATCAGTTGGTCTCTCCTTCAAAATTTTTGTAATTACAGGCTCAATGTATAATAAAATTAGCTTAAACAGGGGCAAGGATGGGTGACATAAGTTGCCTCGTGATTTCATTAAAGTAAGTTGAGAGTCTTCATAATTAAGGGGGCAATTGGAGAATAAAGACTCTTGACATCGTACACATGGATAAAAACAGTTCCTTTTGAAGGCAAGGAATCCACAAAGATTGTAAATGTTGTTTCTTGTAATTCGGCACTCTGCAAATTCTATCCCTAGTGACGTGGGCTCCACATTAGGGAACACTTTGTCAATAATTTTGGAACAAGCGTCTGACTTCCTCCCTGCCACCTTTATGCTTCTTTCCTTCCGCCCTTCAGAAAAGAACAAAAAACAATTTGAAACGACAGTCTCGCGTTCCCCAGTGTTTGTTGTGTTGCCTCGAAGGATCTTCATTAACGGGAAGTAAATACTCAGAAGCCTAAATAATTGTAGAAATGTGGTAACGCTGGGATGGTCATCGCCGCCCCCAATTTGCCTCATGATCCCAAAAAATCTCTATAAACGTACAATGTATTAGTATTTGAAACAATTTCAAATAAATAGCTACCTCAATACAGTCTTGATTGAATTTGTACGTAAGAACATACTTAAAACCGAGGACCATTACTAAAAATTCAATCATGTCCAGGGTACTTTGTAATGTGACAATGAGTGACTCCATAGTTACTTCTGAAGCAAAAGTGTTTTCAGTCGATCCCACCAACTTCACCAAAAACCTTCGAATCATCTGAAAATGCAAAATGTAGTGATGATGACAGCACCATTTTTGGAATGTACAAATTTTCATATCAAAATACTTACATTGTGATGATGGTCATTGTACTTTAAATAATTGTTCACACGGTTGGTGTTGAGGGCGTCAAAGAGGTCATTCATCTCCTTAGTAAACTTTCTTGTGGCTTGACTTTCTGGAGATCTCAATTTCCCCGTTGAGTGATAGAAGTTAATGGTACTGGCCATTGTGTTGCTGAACAACTAAATAAGGCAAAATAGGTTCATGAACTTCGGGTATTTCTCAACTTGGTACAATTACGCTACCTGCGTCGCCAATTTAACTCGCATTTTTTGAAACGAGTTAGGGTAAATGTGTGCCTTTGCTATTTTCTTTGCCGTTTTTATGCCTGGAGGAAGAGCTTCTTCCAGGCGAAACACGTTTTTCATACACGTAATAGGAGATATTAGTTGACTCGTACTGCAAGAAATTTAAATTGATTGGTTAAAGTAGTTGATCACAAATGATTGACAAATGCTGCCTTCAAATTTTTATGCTTTAGCATGTGATTTCTGACGCATTTAAAAATGTGTGGGACATCAGACACAAAATGTAGATTCCTCTTCTCATCTACAGGGTGCACAATCTTGTTGACAACTTGAGTCTTTTTCCCGTTTATGCCAAACGTTTTCCAAAAAGATTTATTGGAAGTGGACCCGTCGCAAGTTAAAAAAAGTATTTGCACACCAGCCTCTTCTAATTCCAACAAAACAGCGAGCATCAACTTTGACAACAACCACCCTGGTGCGGCCCCACTTGATGCAAATACAGCAACATGTTGACACTTAAGCATAATTAAATAAATAATTAGTCACTCTAGTTTGTAATGGATATAAAACAGTTACCAGGTTTGAATTCATGCTGCGAAACATGAACACCAATGCATGATCTGCAACTAAAGACGCCTTCTTCGTCTTGTCTTTGTACTCCTGGGTATATGTTCCAAAATCGACAAATCCGTTCAGTTTCCACGAGACTTTGTCGTAGTCTATGGATTCTCGCACCTTGACCTGATCAAATACTAAGCCACACTGACGGTCTCGTGGCTTCAGCTTTGCGAAGTCTTCCTTCAGTCGAGCTAAAACAAACTTGTGAACTCCAAATTCACAAGGCACGCCACGGATGAGACGACGTAGAGATGATGGGTGTGGCAAAGGCATCATATTCTTTGACCTCAAGTACTCGTATGCTTCATTACTTTTTATTTTCAGTAACAAGCACTCCAGTTGCCAGTCATGTTCATACCTGAAAAAGAATGCATTATTTATTTGTGAACAATTCGAGTTGCAATTAAAGTTTATAGGATTTAATACCTTCTCCCACAAGGAGAACCAGCCTTGGCATTTTTTCTGGACGTCTGCAGTTGTTGCTTGATGAGGGGATTTAAATTGGGACACTCATTGATGCACGACTCCATCTTTTTCTCATCCAAGTACATAAATTTTTTGTTCATAACCTTTAGTTCCAATCGTGTCTGCGTTAGGCGGTGACGAGTATGACGTAACGAATAGTTGACTTTTGTCAGTCGTCTTCTCAAAAATTTAATGGAGGACACGGCGCTTTGATAAGAGGAAGGAGTCGAATTCATCCTTTCCCTCACTTCCGATTTCTTAGTTTTTGCAACCTGCACCCTGAGTCGTCGTAAGACGATCTTGCACTTGTCACAGTAATCGGAATTATCTTCAGCAGCTAATCCAGAGCAGAGGGTTGATATCCACCGACCTCCATGACTCGTTGACTCCTTCACTGGCCGACAGGAATCAAATCCTTCAACACCGTTGCATGTGCGAATGTCTTTCACTCGATTGATGGCACTTATTAATGTAAAGTTGTCGCCATATTCAATTGGAACATGAAGAGATTTGTCTCGGCACGATAAAGTTGGGAAAAGATTAGAGGTTATCTGCACAAACAAGAAACATTATTTGAGTTGAGCCCACCCTAATGGTTAATTAGAACACTTACCGTCATCGTCAGGTCACTCCAAATGGACTCGGCAGGCCCTTCCTTCTGTATACGGTAGGCCTTTATGAGCTTATCTCCAGTTTGACTGACGTTGATATACCACTCTCCGGCGAAGTGTTTCGAGGCGTCAGGAATCTCTTTGATCAGCCTGTCGAACCGTCGGTTGAATTCTGTCACTTTAGGGCGCTTGTGGGTAACCACCACAGACGCCCTTGGAGTAGGGGACTTTCGTGGCAATGGCATTGTGTAGTAAGAGGGCAGTCCAGGAAACTCCGTAGGGTAGGCCCCTTTTAGTAACTTCCATTTCTTTTGTTTCTGTGAGGACTTGTTATTTTGATATTAGATTTGTATGTTCGTAGTATATGTAAAAGAAGAGAACAGAAGAGAGAGAGATTTGACAAGAGAGATGGTTATATTTAGGAGTTCGAATCGGGAATGAATCCCTTTCTCACAGAGAGTACATATATATACTCGAAGATGAGCCGAGACAAACTTGGCACAGTTTGGGGCTCATGATAATTTGCTGTTGGAATTGTTCTTTTTTGCGAGGACTTTGCACTTGCTGTTAGACTTGTTCCTTTTTGCGAGGACTTATTTTTTGTTGAGATCTTTCTTGGGGACACATTATTGGATGCTGGAAGTACTTGAGTGACAAGGAAATCAGAGTGAAAATGACGATAACATATTCTATGCAGCTTCTGATCAAACTTCACCCCCACGCGTTAAGGAATATTTGCGATTCATTGTTTTTTAACAATTTCAGGTTCAGCCTTTTTGAGACGAAATAAGCCATTACTTATTCGTCCCTTGTAGCCTGTCTCACAATTCACCACAAAACACCCAGGCATGTTGCCACCACTAAATTAAGACATCTCTGAGAGGTTTTTTTAGAGGTCTCAAGGATAAATTACAAATTTACTACTCGACAATTCCTTTAAATGTTTTTATTGCAAATGCACATGATGTTATGATTTTAGAAAACGAGTGGTCTGCGTGTGACTGGAGCAAAGTGCAAATGCAAAGGAGACAGGGACGCAGACTTTTGACGAGACAAGAATAATGATTTCATTCATTATGAGATACCGTTTTGCAAGGATCCGTTACTTTTCATGAAGACAGTGTTCAAAATAATAGCATTAAAACTAAAAAAAAATAATTCGTAGCTTCATCGTTCTAAATCATATTCTGAAATTGATAAACGTTGAGAAAAAAGATGATATCAATGATAAGTCGACATGACAAAGAAAAAAGTGTGGTCGAGTGCATGCATAGTCACATCAACGCAAGATGCTTGATGCCCAAACTCTCTTTCGCTCGCTTTGCTCGTTTCCACTTCTGTCTCACTCGTTCGCAATGAGTGCTCAATCCAGTACACTATTGTAATCCATGATTCTATGTTCAAGGTCAAGCACCGTTCCCGACCAGGTATATTGACAGTAGCACGGACGGGAAAGTGGTCAAATGCGCCATTCAAACCTTCCAAGTCGATTAGTTCGACGGACTGTCCCATACTAAAGGTTGTCCCCATTGGGGTCGGGTCATAGTACACGAAAAAATCTAAGCTTGCCTTTTTTCCTCCTGCCTCTCTATGACACCTTTGGTTCGCAATAAACAAGTTGGGATCTTCCTTGGGGAGGCCCAGGACTTCAATGCAGTGGCTGGGATCATAAATGTAATCAGCAGGCTGCCTCAACGTTGCGTTGGGCCCCAAGGGTAGCCGGGTATTGAAATCTCCTCCAATCAGGCAAGGAATTACCTAGTATAATAGTCACATATAGACCTAGCAATTCCTATCACATTTTTTGTTTGCTTCTCCGTTGGCTTCTTTTTGTGATACTCGTGCCAGCTTATCGCAAAGAACTGTGTATTCCTTGATATTAATTCAAGTTTCACCAAAGTGAATCTGTCGATGCCAATGGTTTCCGAAAACCTACGGCGGTTTACTTCCTCCCTTACGCTGAACGGCACACAGTTAAAGACACGTTAGAAATTCCAAATCAAAAATCGGGACAATATATATATATACCCATATATTCAAAGACGTTTGGCTCAGTTGGGCTCCCCTAGTCAGCAGTAGACTTTGTCCGGTCTTTTATTATGGATTCCGGATTATGTGTGCCGAGCCTCGATCGGTGGAGAGAGATGTGTCTAGGTGGACGCACTAACCACCAGTGCAATGAGGCTGGCTTATAGAACCACAACATGAATCATTATTTAAGTAATGTGTACTCTACAAAATGGATTCGCCATTGACATCGTTGGTGGACATTATTGATCATCCACTAATCATTCTGTCAATAACATTCAGTAATTGTAAAATTTGTAAAGTAGATTCGTCATAAGTATGGTGTTTGTTGTGATACGTAGCATCCTGTCGTAGATGGCCCTAACCAACAAAGCATACGAACCCTGATTGTGAACAGGAGGCAGGAGGCTCTTCAAACCGCAAGACGCATCTTTTTGAAGGTATGCAAACTGACAGTTAAAGGCTCTAAGTTAATAGCCGAAAATACGTTCCAACAAATACAGGCAGTACTTCGGAAGAAAGCCGAAGGTCTCCTCCAATTTGTGCTTCATGAAAATACGGGTGCCCTCGTAATACATTATCCTACTCCACTTACCACAACCAAAAAGCCGTAGGCTACACCAAAAACCCTAAATGAGAAAAGGAGCGGAGGCAACATGTTTCCGGAAAAGTACCTGAATGATGATTGATGGTCCAAAGTGAAAGTCCAATTCACTATAGGTATGTTGTTTGCTGCGATACTTATCATCCTATCATTCATGACGCTTGGGTCACCCTCCTCGATGTGTAAGCTATGAAATTTGGCTTCAAAATCTACAAAATACAACGGGTTTGCGTGTCTTCACAGATGCCCTTTGTGCCATTGATCCAACGGGATGTTGCGTAAATATAAGGTAATGTAATGACAACACGTATACACTTTCAATGTCATCTGTAAAAACGTGGAATGGTTAGAATCGGCCAAACTACCCAGGCCCTGACGTTCTGTACCTATCACTACGGGCGGGCACACATGCGTTCTATCCTTTTTAACAGGAGGCAGGAGGCTCTTCACACGGAAAGGCACATCCTTTTGAAGGTAGCAAAAAAGTGGAAGAAAATGAATTTACGCTAATAGTTCAAAATATGCTTTAAAAACAGGAACTACTGTGAAAAAAGAAGAATGGCCTATCCCAGTCTGTTTTTTATGGAAATACGGCCGTCCTCGTAAGGCGTTATCCTCCTCCATTTACAACCACCATTAAGCCGCCGGAGTCACTAAGAAACCTGAGGGATAAAAGGAGAGTAGGCAACATGTTTGAGGGAAAGTACCTCATGGATGAACATCCGGTCAAAGTAGTCCTCATTACCGTCCTCGTCCTATTTCTGCTCGTTGGAGGCCTTTCAACTTGTTTAGTCCTTGGTTCAAGAATCTGTGTGAGACATGAGTGGGAGTTTTGGATTCCGTTGTGTCTCATTGGTACAGGTGCATTGCTGGGTAATTATCAATCCAAAAATAAATAGTCAATACAAAGTTGAGTTATCGTACAGTCTCAATCAAATCAAGTCTTGCAATCCCATGTTTGTTGACGGGAGAATGGCTATTTCTTGAAGAAAGACCGTTCCGCCTCAACTGCAGATGACATGCCAACAATGACAAAGGAGTTCGTGCATGCATGGCATTCCTACGTAGTCATCAAATCAGTCATACACAGATTCATTACTGTATTAATGAATGAAATGTAGACGTGCCTTGCAGTGGTTAACCCTCACCCCGACCTTCGGCTCAATGAAGGAGCCCTGCGATGATGCTAGCAAGCCATCCTAGATAGTTTATGAATCAATGAAGCAATGAATGTAAACCTGACGAGTTGTGCACTTGTCAAGTGAAGGAGTGGCCGAAATTTAGACTTGTTATCTCAAGTGCACAAAATTCCGTTTCCATATGACCAAAAATGAATGACATTTATGTAATGAATTTAAAAGTAAGACTTCAGTGTTAAACCTTGGAGACAGACTTAATCCCAAAACAGGATTGCCAGAACCTGAAATGCATGGTACAGGTTGGCATACATATGTGTAGTGGAACAGCGTAACATCCGAAGCTTGAAGCGTAAATAGACGCAACCACATTCACTGGTTGAGAACATGACAGACAATGGAACCCATTTGATAATCTCAAATGGGTTCCATTGTCTGTCGCATGGACTTTTTTTGCTGCCTTAAAGCAGCTTGTAACGACTAACGACCCATCCACACAATGCATCCAAAAGATCCAGTCGGCAGTTCATATATTCGTCATATCCAACTTTGTTGGGTGTTGGGATGGGAGAAGAACGATGGAAAGCAATTGTATCTCTCTCTCTCTCTCTCTCTCAACCTTCTGTTTGATTGTGGTGTGTGTTTGTGTGAGGTGGGCAACCTTATAGATATTATTCTGCTATACCCGTATATCCAACGACATGTGTTGTTTGGTTTGGCAGCGAGCAGCGAGTCTTGTCTGTTTCCTCTTTTTCACATTTCTCGTCCCTCCGTTTTTTTGTTAGTTCAAAATGTTTATTTGTTGCAATAATTGATTTGTTAAGAGTAAACCTTTTGTTAACTTGTCCACCGTTCTTTTCTGTATTTCGTTTGTGACCATACATTTCCAAGGGATTCAATAAACTTTTCTTTTTGTGTCACCTCAATTTAGTCAATTAAAAAAATTGAAAACACCATCCTTCCTACTGCTCACAGCTCGTTATGGACATGCCTATTGAAGAGGATGACTGCAGAGACGAAGAGGAAGAAGTGGACATAAAATTACACTCAATAAAAGTCAGAATAAAACCGTACTGCCCTTAATTGAACAGGACTTTGATTATTGATTTTCTATTAGGTGGAGGAGGATTACCATCTTGACCACCATGAGGAAGAATATATTCTAGGATTGGACAAGAACTTGGAACTCAAAGAGGAGGAGGATGATGACAGACGACGACCAAACATCATTCAGTGAGAATTTATGATACTTTAAATACATTGTTTTATCCATCTCCATTATAACACACAATGGAATCCATATTCTTGGTGGACTTGAAGACCCACGTGTAAGTTAATGTGGTATCCTTGGTTTCTGTGAATGGGCCCTTATAGGGACTGAGGGGAGGGTTGTGTAAACTACCAAAGTGGATTTGTATTTTTAGTATGTATTTTTTTCTCCATCACTCGTAATGAAAAAATTGTGGGTTTTGGTCAATATCACGCCGTGTTAAATTTTGGAATTTTTATGCTTTGGGGACATGCCTGCTGTAATCCATAAAGGGTTTTCTCAACTTCGGTTTCCTCCTGTCCCTTAATGAGCCCATTTACGGTTACCAAGGATTTAACAGATTAAATCACACTGCAACCCTCACAACACCTGTCAGTATAAAGCGGTAAAGCTCCATTGTGAGTATTTTACTCATCTCAAAGTCAAAATCACAATCACCAAAAAATGACCAATAATACCGACCTCAAATTCCGTCTGGCAGAAAAATCTGCATTACACATGCATAACTAATGTTTCCGAAGGTAATAACAAATGTATTCTTCCACATCCTGTACTTTCAGACCCTGCGGTCAATGCTACCTCAACTTCCACACAAGACTGGACCTCGC
Organism: Isotomiella paraminor; assembly: GCA_034699605.1. Classification (NCBI taxonomy): domain Eukaryota; kingdom Metazoa; phylum Arthropoda; class Collembola; order Entomobryomorpha; family Isotomidae; genus Isotomiella; species Isotomiella paraminor. The sequence continues at coordinate 10,934 of JAQGCL010000838.1, forward strand.
AACTCACCAAATAA
>JAQGCL010000839.1:0-10947 GCA_034699605.1 Isotomiella paraminor
GAGGTTGATTCAGTTGACTTTTCGTGAAGTGAAAAGGACACACTGTGTTGACCTGTTAATGTAGTAACAGATGGAAAGTTTGAGAGGAAGCGAAGGAATGAAGTGAAGTGAGTCGTATGAATGAAGATGGCAAAGAAGAAGAAGAAGTGTGTAAAGTGAAAGCGGGTCACTTCTTTCTTTCGTTGTGCATCCATCCATCCATCCATCCGACCGTCGACTTTCTCTCTTCTTGACTTTTTTCCTTTACCAACGTCAACGTGACTATGACTCTTTTTTTTTTGCCAAGCAAAAGCGTCCCCTTTTTGGACAGTAGTTGAACTTTGGTGTAGAGAAAAAGACACGTTGTCTAAATTGAACCGGTCAGGTCTTTTCCTTCCTTCCTTCCTCTCTCTCTTTCATTCTTTAAAAAATGGAGTCGGATAGATGTGGATTTATATATGCCTATAGCATCAATAAAATGGACAAAAAACGCCTTCTCAATTCGATGCTCGAAAGAAAGAGTCGTAGAGAGGCAACAAATTACCCTTCAGAGAGGAGATGGCTTTAGGTATCATTCTTTCTTTCCATTTTTTGCAGAGATGGTGGAGGAAAGTGACTGACCGACCGCAGACCCAAAGGCAATGGACAAAAGCCAAAGGATCCATATTTTACAAAAACGAACTTGGGACACTCTCCCACTCGAGGGCAATGTTAATGGGTGTGAATTACATCATCCTGATGACATACAAAATGGATTTTTGCTGGAGAGAAAAATTGTCTCTCTTTCATTCATCGACACGTCCCAATTCCTACGTCTTTTTGACAAGTTTCATGAATTTTTCATGAAAAGTTTATGTCATTCATTGCTATCTTGCTTTCACTTTGCCTGACCCTCAAAATAATAATGAAAAAACACCTTTGTAATCTAAGGCCCGACCAACAAAAAATAGGGTTTTTTACGGCGAGTTTTCCAAACTCATTGACTCACACAGTTGACTTGTAATAACCACTAAATTGCTTTATGAATTATCCAAGCTAATTCAGATTCGTTTATATAAGAAGACTTTCCCGCTTTTGTGTGACCTTTTCCTTTCTGATTGAGCCATTCTACACAAAATGCCTCACCCCTAATGGTTTTTTGTCACGTTCTCATTAAAAATTCTGTATTGTTGTCCCCGTTCTTTTCGGAGCATCCATACACACACACTATCTATCGACTGATTTATTTATTAGGTTGGAATGACAGTGAAAATTTGGAACGACCTCCAAAAATGTGAATGTTCGTTTCAGTGAAATAATGTATGACTACGAAAGTGTGTATCTAAAAGTCCTGTCATTCGCTCAGTCAAAGCAAATAGAACGACTTGGTTTAAGTTATTCAATTAAGAAGAATAAATGTGTCATCCTCCATGAACGAATGTGACTAGAAATAGGGGGAAAGTAGAGAGAAAGTCGCTTTAAGCACACAATGGGATAATAGTGTAGCAATGTTGTCCCGTCAATCAGTGGATAATGATATCTGTCACGTTCAGTTAACCATCTGATGGAGACATGTCATCAGCCATAAATCTCTACCATTTCCTCATTCCATGCACACACACACACACACACACGATTCGCAGTCAGTCCTTTCCCCAGTTTGACTTCAATCCGATACAAATTCGAATCGGACGTTAAGTTTTATCTGTCCATGGCAGGAGTCAGGGACGGACATGGTTTTCTTTACATAGGTCCAGTAGTTTGGACGTCAAATGTTAGGGCGACATAACAATAAAATACTCTAAATAATGATATCCCCAAAAATAATCAAACGTTTCCGTTAATAGGCGGAAAAGTTTCGACTTTCACCACCACTCTGTTTGGGCAACAAACACCGGAAGGTAGATGAGATGAGAGGGTTTCACCTGTATCAATTGAAAGTATTTACAACAACTTGCACGCTCTGGCCAATTCATTATTTGAGCATTGTGCCTCCGGGGGGGATTTGGAAGAGATGAGAACAGACTTACAATCATCACACACAACAGGAGTAGTAGACGAAACAAAGTTCAATGAACCAATAATAGAAAGCTAAAACCTGGGAAAGAATCCTTCCACCTTCCCTTACCCAAGGAGGAGCAGACAGATCGGATCAGGATCAGGGAAAAGGAAAGTAAGTGAAAGCAAAAGGAAGGGGATCTTCTACACTCTTTACATCTGTAGGACCGGCTGCTTCCATCTTTATTCAGGATGCAGACCATAACATAACAGGTTACCAACTGTTTCTTTCAGAAAACACATTGTGTAAATTTAATTTACCAAAGAGATGTACCATTACTTGCCAAAGTGTGCAAAATTCTTAACTTTGAAAGCTCCCATTGCCCCATTTTTGAAGATTACGATTGCTGATGCATTAATGTATTGTTTTCCAAAGAATCAGTGAGTGGAAAGTAAATTCTATGTTGGCCTCGAAGACTAAAAACAAAACGTGACGTATCTTCGCGTGAGAGAGGGAAGCGTAAACAGCTTTTTGCAAAGGAGAACCATCTTTTTTTGAAAAAGAGGATTTGAAGTGAAAAGAAGACAGCGACATTTTTCAATTTGATATATCACTTCTTTCCATCTTGACCGACCACCACCACTACACCATACAACCGACCGATCTTGAAATGCCGGGACTTTCTCTTCTACTTTCTCTTTTTGCTTTCAAGCCCAAAGCAACCAGTCTCCCTTCTTCCTTCCTTTTCCCCTCGCCAATGAAATAACACTTATTCATGCCAATATTGGTAGAAGCACTCGACCATTAAATATCTTCCAATAAAAGTGCTTTCGAGCCAAGTCCTGTTGAACCGACGGGCGCACATTTACGCTGTCGGAATTACGATCCTATGCCTTTTTTTACAAGTCCAGTCATTGCCACATTCTTTCACACTACCATTTATTTGCTTTCCAAAACTTTACTTTATGACGAAAATAACCCAGACTGATACAAGTTTTGCGGTCACTATATCTAGAAGCAGAATACCGAAGAATACCTTCTGATCAGGCCGACCACCACCTCCTCATCAATATTCATGAAGGAGAAAGGAATGAAGGAAAGAGAAACATAAATATTATCACAAGCAATTATCTATGATATCTGACAAACGTATATTGAATTTGTCTCTTTCTTTCCCCAAGATACCACCCCTTTATTTCTTTCTTTGTAGTAATAGAATTGCGGCTTGTAGTGTCATTTGAGATACGGTGGACGACGGACGGAGAGGGAATAACAATTGAACGATGTTAGTATTTCTAGATAATTCCCTTCGATGGATCCCTCCTCATCCATATCTGATGGAGAATACACTGTTTTTGGATTAAAGTGTACTCAATTTGTATATCCCATTTCCAAGTTGTAGTAATTTCATATGCTCACATAAATATTTTGTGTTTACCCTGGACCAGTCTTGTTAGTTTTGACCTGAGCTTTAAATGGCCACTTAAAGCATCTCTTTTTGATGACACGAGGACAAATAAATACGCGGAATCTATTAAAAGAAAAGGAATTGCTTCTTTTTCCTGTAAGAAAAAGATAGCATGTTTCCCCCCACTGAAATGTCAAGATCCTGAAGATGGCTACATTTGAATAATACGATGTTAGACAGGCAAGACTACGGATACTCTGCTGGCTTTATTTACGTTTGTGAAAGTAAGTTGACAGTGTGTGGACAGGTTCTTTTGCATGCTTTCTCTACACCAACTTTCTCTTTTTTTGACCATAGAAGAGGTATCTAGTTTACTTAGTGCTGGGTCAGCAGCTGCTACAACTTTCCAATTGCTCTTTCCATTCTTTACTCACAGAAAAGTTCAGTTCACATGTTCAACATGAATGTATGTGTGTCGTCCTCCTCCTGTAGTGTCCGATAATAGTTGCACACTTATATCAATATCACTCACTCTTCCTCCTCTTTTTCTCAGAAAAGAGAAATGGATTCGAGTGAATGATTCTATCCAACTCAATCCCCAGTCCCAAGTCTTCTTCAAAGCCTACACAAATACGATGGGAACTGAACTAGATGTGTGACAGGAAGCCTGGTTGACGGTTATAAAAAGGAAAGAGAAAGTCTCTGTTTTTCTTTTTCTTGGTGGTCGGTGTCGTCTTTCCTCCTTTCAGTCTGTAACCAATTAACCAACTGGAAAAAGAGAGACAACTAAGTCGACCAATAAAAGAAGGATGATCATGATCAGAGAGGACCAATCCCCCAAGCAACGACTTTTATCATCACAAATTGAGTAAATATTTTTTGACAGATGTTCCTTTTTCTTGAGGTTACCTCTTCTCATCATTTATGACCTACCAATGCTATTAATAAAAGATACATGACGTCCCAGGTTGTACGCGATCAAATAGAAATGAAAGTTGCGACACACACTACAGAGTTATTTGGAGAATGGTTTTGAAACTGTATTAATTACACGCTTCAAATAAATTAGTGGTTTCCACGCTAAAAATAGAGTAAAAACTACGAGAAATTGAAACAAGAGAAAGTTTGCTTCCATCCTGCGTTGCACAAGGTTGTTGCAAAATGCCTATGGATGTAAAATGTTGACTGGACCAACAGAGATGATGGGGTCTATCCCGGTGGTGGTGGAATGATAAATGAGGTTTTCCTTTTCGTGATGGGATGTGATAAGTCAGCCGGAAAACTGCCTTCAACAATTTTTCTCGGATGGATGATGAAAGAATGAATGAAGTCATGACTTGACGCCAACCAAACCTTATCTCTCGCATCTTGTCTTATTGAGACCACGACGACATGATACCTTGAGAGAGAGAGGGTGATAAAAAAAAAAAGCAACCCCTCGTAATTTGTCTTTTACCTCTCCTTTCAACCAATCTACATTGGGTTCTAGCAAATATGTATGAGTAATTGCCGGAAGGAAGACCGTCGTTGAGGTATAGTATTTCAGTTTGATTTATAATTCAAAGTTGATTATGCCTCAGGGTTTGCTCCATTTCATTTCCAAACCACGGAAAAGACTTGAGCGTCATTCCGGAGAAAGCAATCCAACTGACGGCAATTTAAATTTCAATTAGTTCCGTCACTTGAAATAATTTGAGCCCCTAACCACTGACTATATGGTCCCCGAAGGTAAGGGATAATTTGATTTGCCTCATATCCAAACTGTGCAAGTCGTAGAATCCAAGTCCAACGACGACGAGACTCTGATCGTGACTATTTAAGAAGACAGGCTGGGTTAAAGACAAGGGATTGGATGAAGGCAGCTCATTATACAGAATGACACTTGTGGAAGTCCCATGGGTAAATGACAAAATGCCCTTCCATCGTCTTGGGCACAGGATGGCTATGTAATCATGCGTTATTTCTATTAATGTTGTGTAATACAAAAAAAACTACCATGGTTAACTTGCTTCCAATATTTTGTGTACCAGGAAAAGTGAAAAAAAGAAAGAGAAAGCAGATACCTAGCCTTATAACCAAAAGTATATAGGGATTCTGGGGCGTTGGATGTTGTGCAGGAAAAAAATGAAACCTATCGACTTTAATCTCATGTGGGATGTAATCTACTTTCTCTGCGGAGAAAGTAGTGTACTTTTACGCTCTCTCTCTCTCTCTAAGAACGCTCGTGAACTCTTTTCCACGTCCTTATCTTCCTTCACCTTTTAAGCCGGATAGAAAAGAGGAGGCCGTGTTCAAGTTCCATTCAACTAAAGGCCTGGTGGTGGTGCTTTCCCTTTTCCTTCCATGCATGAATTATCCAAAGTAAAGTTGTATGCGGCATAGAAGAAACCCGATCTCAACAAGTCGAGGGAGACTTTCTCTGCTACCCACCACGACTGCATTCTTCTCCTTCCGCTGTATTCCGGCAGGGATATAAACACAGAGAGACGAGAAAGAGCATTGATCTGATATCTCAAGAAAATTAAATTTTTCAGTTCCTCCGTCCCTGGCACGGCACAGGAAGCCAGTCAGAAGAAGCTAACCACTTTATCCCTTAAGATTATGCATGCGTAATCGCTTTTGCTTGCTTCTTCTTCTTCTTCCGTTCTTCCTTTTTAACCCTTTTTTCTTTTCACACTTATTTTCTAGGCTGTGTTGCCTTTGCTTCTACCAACAATTCCGGGGAAATATAAATAATTTATCAAATGAAATGAACAGTTTTTTTCTAAACGTGTATATTTCGGAAAGGAAAGACGTGATGACATCAAAGCAACGCAGTTTGCTGCAGTTTCTTGTCATGAGCCATTCAAACCAACTGCGCACATGATGCTAAGGAGAGAGAGACTATGCGATATCTCAATAAACACATGCTGCGAAACTTAATTAGAAATGAATTTAACGATGAGATAAGATGAAAGGGATTAAAGTACATAAGAACCCCTTCTTCCAGAGAGACGGAGGAAAGAAGAAGTCGGGGAAAACCACCAACATTTCCAAATTGAATAGACAAACTTTTCCTGCATTAAGGAACCAAAAGAGAGATAAGACAAAATTTCACTCCTCTTCTTCGTTAATTAGTTGGTTTAAAAGGTCAGTCAGCACCATCATGGTCGTTGAGCTGGAGTCTATATGTACGAGTACCTTTGGCCAATTCCCATCGCAGCAACAGTCCTCTTAAAAAACTTTGTTCATTTTCTTTTTGGAGGTTCCTCCTTCTTCTTCACATTATTTTTAAACTTCTTCCCAGCTCAACTCAAATTTCTACCTTGTTGAATTGTGCTATATCCATGATTTAACGAGAAGTTTCAATCTTCTTGTCGTAGGACTGAAATTCAAAGACGCTGGAGATAAAATAACACTTGAGTAATGAAATATAATTCTCTGTCTTATCGCCTCATTTAATACTAAGGAGAGAGAACCTGTAAAGGAGATAATTTAGTCTATTTTTATCACGTTAATAAAGGTAACCTTCTCTTTGATATACTGAGAAGCTGTCTACAAGCATTTCTATATTTATTATTCGCAAAAACTTGCTTCCGACTTTCTCTTTTTCATCCGGTGACACAGTCTTTTAGATCTTGGAACTAACAGGAATCCTCTTTCTTTCCTTCCTTTTCTTCTGGGTTTTTAGTTTTGATTGTGTGAAGAGAAGAAACTAAGCTCTTTCAAAGGAAAAGAAGTGGCACACGGCAAGGAGAGAGTGTAGGTAAGAAAAAGACTTCTTTAGTTTGGTTTTGGTTGACGTGCTAGAAATAAAGGAGTCGTAGGAAATCGGATAAGTCTCATTCGTCATTAAGGATAAATTGGTCCCTAGTCTTGGTCCGCTGGTTGTACTTGATTGAGTTCAGTTTTTATTTCCACTTGCCCCTCTTCTTTCCCTTGTCTTTCTTCATTTAGTTTAAGTGACCACTTCTAACGTATCTATACTTCTTTTTCCCCCAAAATTTAATTTGCTTCCGGTTCGACCCCTCTCTCAACTTTCTCCATTTCGTAGAGAGAGAGAGACTTCTTCTTCTTTTAACGAGGAACAATAAAACTCTTTTAGCCGTAAAGGCTATGCCTGCCTAGCAGTAGTAAAAGTGAAATGGCTTCGCTTCAATATTTTTATGTTTACGTAATTCAATGAGTGTAATTCAACCCCTCCGACCTGGACAAATACATCCGATCAGGGTATCTACCCAGCAATATTTTTGTTTATCAGATTGCAAATGTTTCATGAGTTTTTTTCGCACAACTTTGCTAATGAAATATAAGGATCGGGAGGTAAATCTGAACTACAAAACGCTGTAGGAAGCCTGAGCAAAAGCTACTTTCTTAAACCGCCCACCTCCGTACAAACAATTTAAGAAAGTCAAAGAAGCTCGTCTCTCCAAAAGATTGGCTGATGTCTGTGGTCCCGCTCTTCTTGATGCCTTGATCTTTTCTCTACGCATTCTATTCTGAGAGACGTGGAGAAAGTAAGGAGAGGGGGAATGAGAATAGCCAAGTATTACCATCCATAATTCATTTCCTCTCTTCACATTCAAACTGAGACTCTTGGAAGGAGATGGGGAAAGTTAGCAGAATATCTACACCATAACAACGGAGCAGAAAGTACGGTCTCGGACTTTTTACCTATAAAAGTCTTTAGTTTGGCTTTGACGGAAGTTCTATCGTCCTCGTCTTATAATGCACATTGTAGTAAGGGAAAAGAGAAGACCGGGTATCAGTGCAAAAGCACATGCAGAGAGTCTTTCTTTATGGCTAAAACCTCCTTCATTCTCATTCCTTGCTTTCTTTGGCTCAAGTTTTTGGCTCAGAACAGCGGTAGTGCATTAGCCACCAATGATCTCACTCACTTTCCTTTAATGAGTCTGTGGAAGGGTGCTAAGAAAATTACAGCACACCCTACATTAGTTTGAAGCCACTTTCTCCGTATAACTTACTTTTTGACGACTAATTTTAACTTGACGGAGAAATTCTCGCATGTAAAAACAAGGATTCTCCTGAAAGTTGCTTGCTAAAAATCTACATTTTTTTGGGTCACCTATCCTTGTTGCAAAATTCCAAGTTATTTTCATTATTTTCCACGTTTTGGTTTAGTAGATGAGAAGTTCTCGCTCGTGAGTGAGCACCCTACCTTACACTATTTTTGTATGATTAATGATTTAAGGAAGCTCGTGTGAATGTGAGAAAAAAAAGTTGTTGAAATTTTTAAAGCAATTTGCCTCTCGTTATATCCTAATAATAATGATGTTCTTCTTCTTCTTCTATTCATATCAAAGTTTTTTGTTCGTTAAAAGTTGAAAAGTCTAGAGTCTTCTTATGGCCATTCACTCAACGGTAAAAGTGGCAATTTGCACCCTAAATCCAAAATCTTATAACGTACGTAGCAATCCCTATTTTATAGTTACTGTCTCTTCATCGTTATTAATATTGAATGGAAAGTCTCAAGAAGAAGGGCATGGCTTGGGTGCCCTCGTTCTAGCGTTGAGTGAAAATTCTGTCTGCGAAAAAGTTTAAAAATCGTGTTTTTTTAATGTAATAAAATGTTGATAAGTTGTACGAAAACAGGGTCAGAAACCAAGGTTTTTAAGCGCTCAAAAATTTGATCTGGTTATAGACTACATTCCACACACACAAAAGCCCCACTGACAATGTTTCCATTGTCAGAATGGAAGTGTGGTGAGGTACATAGATTCCATTTGTGTGAAAGGGGAATTTCATAACACAGAATTCTAAAGTGCTGACTTGGTGTTGTAGATATGTACTCCTTGTATTTGATAGGATTGGGGATTGGATGGACTTCCCGTTTCCTGTGAACACGCTGGAGAACAACCACATCAACACAGAAAGGAAGAAAAGAGAATACCGGAAACTAAATGGGAAGTGTTTGCGACTGTAGATTCAGAGGGGTAGTAAAAGAGAAAGTGAAAGCACTAACCAAAAGGCAGGCAGAAGAGCGTCAATTCTCTCCAACTCTCGAAATGAAAGAGAAAGCAAAAGCCTGGTGGTGTCTCCTCTGTTTGTGAGTGGCTTTAATGCCAAATGGGGCTCTGCGCCCGAAACGAAATAATGTAATGCATCCTCCTCGCTTTTGTTAGGAAAGAGAAAGGCCCCGCAAGAAAAACTTTTCTTTTTATTTTAGCATGACTTTGAACTCTGAAAATAATAATAAACTGGGGAGAACAAATTCGAGTCATAAAAGGTCCTTTTCTTTCCTTCACAATCAGGAGAAAGTACTAAGGACAATCTAAAATGTCAGGCTAGTATCTATCTACCAAGTAAATTCGTCTGTTTTAAGCTTGTCAACTAAAAAACCATTGAAAAAGGACTGTTTTCAGTTTGAAATTTTTGAAAACACGATTAGACAATTCTCAAAAACAACTTAACTATAACCGTCACAGACGTAGTTGCACCCGACTCTAAGCAAGCAGGCATGTTGCCAAGAAAAAAAATCTCAAGGGTCCAAATTCTATGATAGGTTGAAGAAGAAAGGAAAACCTTAACCAATGAAACGAAATTAACTTTTATGGCAACAAAAATCGTTATTGTAGCACACACACACACACACGTGTGCGTGGAAAGCTGCAATTTTTTGTTGTTGATAATTCAAGCATTTGAGAAAGTTGGAGGGGGGAGGAAGGTGACTTAACGGTAAGTTTGCACAAACAATTCAAGCATATGTGATATTTTCGTCGTCTGATCCAAGATTAATGATGATAATACGACAGAATTGGATTTTCCTTTTTGGGATTCATTTTTTCGCGACAAGGCAATTTATGTTGTACTTTTGAGTTACCATCGTCGTGCATAACAATGGATTTGAGTTACGCAACTGGATTAATGTCGCTTGTCAAGAGACTTATGCGACAACATGTGAGGCAAAAAAAATATGTAAGAACTGACATACTTAACAACCATAATCTATCTATCTCGTCATGTCCCAAATCGAGTACCATGACAACCCTGTTGTAAGAATGAAAAATTGATATGGACCTAAGTAATTTGATGACATCTTGGCAAGAGTAATTATAATTTTTGGTACACTTAAAACCGAGACGGTTCAAAGACCATGAAGCTATAAATACGTACTAAACGATAACGGATAAAATCTCCAAAAAATATAAAAACACGTGAGGAAGGAAATCAATACGAGGATGAAGGTACTTTCAAGTTGATGAAAATTGGTAAGGAGTGCCTCTCTGTATGTCATTTTCCTTCCTACCCCTTCAAGAAGCAAGAAGAAATTGCACAACATAAAAGTAAATGGGTCTCTGCTACACTCCCATGAATGTGTTTACTCATCTCCTTTCCTTTTCCCTTTCCAAAGGAGAATGGAGAAAGAGAAAGGGACGTTGGATTGTTGTGGAGAAAGTAAGAGAGACGGAAAGAACAACAGGAGAGAGACTTGAGAGAGAGAGATGGATAGATAGCCAGGCAGAGTTGAGTATCATCATCATCTCCAACCTTTCCAACTTTCAAGTGAAAGTAGTGTGAACTGCCATCACGGATTGTATTGCAAGAGTTTTAAAAGGTAATGCTTTCCTTCCTTCTGACGACG
>JAQGCL010000840.1:0-10945 GCA_034699605.1 Isotomiella paraminor
GGGGAATTGAGTTGAAAGAAAGAAAGCGTGTAGCCCACTTTCTCTTAAAAGTTTTAGCCGACTGTTTTTTTTGGGCTTCAAGAAATTGTCGTGGTTGTTCACTTTAATTGGAGTAACGATCTTTTGTCTTTTCACTAGGATGGTTTCTTGGACGGCGAGCTGTTGGATGGAAGAAGAGGCTTAGTTCCTTCAAACTATGTGGAGAGACTGATGGGAGAAGACTTGGTAGAATTTCATCAACAGGTTGTCCTGGGGATTAAAGAGTCTGAAGACGTCATGTCAACTTCCCTTCTCGACTTCGACTATCACCGAAATGTTGGAGACGAGTCTCAACGAATGATCATTGGTAAACTAATTTCTCATCATGCCCCCTTTCACGCAAACCCGAATAAACAATAAGTGTTTTGTTGATTGTTTTGCAGAGGACCTGATGCACAGACGACAAGAAGAGTTTGGGTACCTGGACCTAGAAGATATAATTGATGACGATGGCGATCCAGAAAAACAAGGTAGACGAACCTATGAATGTTGCATGGTCACTTCATTGAACGATTCCTTCAATAATGATTGCAACACAACACAGTCAATGATCCGCCAATTCTTCCCACTGTAGAGCTTATTTTTGAGTTGAATTGTACTTTTATTCAAACTATTAAACATCTTCAGATTTAGACTTTTGCATAGAATATCGTAGCAGTAGCCTAATAGATTTGTTTGTTTGATGCCTGTGCTTTACCTCTTGCCTAACCCAAGACGTACCTAACCTAGACACAAAAAATAAATGAGTAGTGGTTGTATGGTAGTCAATTAGCTATTGGACATATTTTTGTAGAGTAGCACAAAGTCACTAGCAAGATATTGTTAAAAGCAAAATTACCATATTATGTATTAATAGATTTATTCTTCTCGGTGCTAGTACCCCCACCGGTTCAGCTAACTTTAGAGCGACAACTTAACAAAAGCATTCTCATCGGATGGAACCCTCCGGACTGTCCCCCTGGGACAATCGACAGCTACCAAGTCTACGTGAACGGCCTCCTCAGATGCACCATCAAGGCGAATGAGAGGACAAGAGCTCTAGTTGAAGGGGTTGACTGCAACAGGGTAACTGGAGACAAGGCTTTTTTTTCAATCGAGCAGTTAAGCACTTGTATTTTTTTTAAACAGCCACATAGGATAAGCGTACGAGCAGTGACTCCTAACCGAAGAACGTCTAGGGACGCTGCGTGTACAATGATAATTGGGAAAAATGCCCCCCTTGCGCCTTCCACTGTACGAGCTACCAGCGTCACGAGTACATCAGCCGTCATCACGTGGCTACCAGCCAACAGCAATTATCAGCACGTCGTCTGCGTGAATAATGTGGAGGTTAGGACTGTTAAGCCGGGCGTTTACAGACACACCATCACAGGTACGCTTGACCTTACTTGCCCCATGACTATGCTTTCAATTCCTTGTGTCCAAAGGTTTGACCCAGAACACAACGTACCGAGTCACGGTGCGTTCAAAGAACATCAAAGCCCCACACTTTGACGAGAAAGGAAGCAAGCAGATGGAGAAGCTGTCAGCACACACGGAATTCAGAACGTTGCCCAAAGGTAATTTTTTCATTTCTTCAATGCCTTTTGTGAAGAGGGCACGAGTAGTGAAATCTTTGGGGTTTTGTTTCACTCCGAGGGTGTTTAGGCTTACCCGATCCCCCTATCGATGTTACAATAGAACCTGGGCCTCAAGACAATACTATCTTAGTGACCTGGCACCCTGTTGCTGCGGCCACTTCGAACGGTGCTATCGTCACGGGGTATGCGGTGTTTGCGGATGGCAGGAAGATATTAGAAATTGACAGTCCCTCAGGTGAGAGACATTTACCACGCTTCCGGCATCTGAAGGGTTTGGATAATGAGACAATCATTGATTTGACAGGTGACCACGCACTGCTAGACTTGAATCGATTCCAAGGTGCTATTCCACGCCAGGTGACTGTGCGAACCAAGTCACGCGACAGTCTGTCCTCCGACAGCGTCCCAATTCCCATACCAGCTCAAGTTCTTCGCTTAAAAAGACACAATGTTCCAAACCAAAACAGTCTGCCACTCCCCCAAAGACCGAGAGCACGACACCCGTCCATGATGGAAGCTGAGGAGAGCTATGGGAGTGATCGAGAGACTTCGGGGTTCCATGTTCCCGGGATTGGCAGCTTGAATATCAAAAACAGACTAAAAACTAGTTTCTTTACGCGTAGCAGCGACATGCCAGAAGTACCAAAAGACACAAGACAAAGTAATCCTAGAGAATTTAGAGGTAGGGGCGGCAGTGGGTTACCATTGCCGCCACAACAGATGCCACCGCCACCCATGGGACATGGTGGGCGTCCTGGAGTTCCTCCTTCTGATCGGCCTAGGGGTTACCCTCCTCCAGTTCACCCACCTCACCGAGGAAAGCCAGGAGCACAAGGTGGTGATTACTACGGTGGGGCTGGTGGTGGTGGTGGTGGTGGTGGTGGTGGCAGGCACCCAAGACCTGGACCTCGTCCTCCTCCAAGTGACATGAGGCACAGGCTCTTCGTCGCACTCTTTGACTACGACCCTCCATCCATGTCGCCAAACCCTGATGCTTGCGAGGAGGAGCTGCCCTTTAGAGAAGGGCAACTTATTAAGGTTCACATTTAAGTGCCAGACGCATTCCACCACACACACTTCTGGTTTCTTCTTGTTTGGTCTATCTGACAATTGATAGTCTCGTGTAAAAACATGCACGGGGCTATGTGATACACCGGAAGTTAAGTTGTGGTGGATTCGTCCAAGCAAACACTATCTGGATCATTTGTAACACTTATGGTTGCCATATAGATCTATGGAGAGAAAGACCCTGATGGATTTTACTGGGGAGAGGCCGGAGGTCGTCAAGGTTTCGTGCCTTGCAACATGGTGTCCGAGGTGCAGCCTGATGACGAGCGTGTGGCACAGGAACTGCTCATTGTGAGTCGGTCACCAATAATGCGTAAAAGGACAAACGACGCTCATTGTATTGTCTGTTTGAAAAGCAGGAGGGTGGGGACCTACAACAACAGGCGAGTGGAAGAGATCGTAGAGGCATGGGAAGGGATCGGTGGGGAGATATTTATGCAAGTGTACCAGTCAAAGTCATGGTCGCTTTGTACGACTACGACCCACAAGAGATTTCTCCCAACGTTGACTCTGAGGTACAGTCATCTCTTTCTCCTCATGCTCCTGGCACCACAAGGACTGTGATTATGTTCCCTCGTAGGTGGAGCTCTCTTTTCAAACCGGTGATATAATTAAAGTATTTGGAGACATGGATGATGACGGCTTCTTCATGGGAGAGCTGAACGGCATGCGAGGGTTAGTCCCGTCCAACTTCCTCACAGAAGCTCCTCCCGAGTATGGGGCGGATGGTCGAGGGCAGAGGAGAGGCGGACCATCTCACCTCGGTCCACCAGGACGACGTCCTCCAGGGATGGACCCTCGACATCCAGGTATTCCTCCCATTATTGGTATAGTGATAGTCCAGGCTCTAAAATGCGGATATGAGACACTTAGTCAGGCGTCATAGCAACATTGACTTGACATCTATTTGATTGATTTTCCCAAAGGGCCAGCTCAAGGACCAGGCCCTGGGGCTAGAGGTCCACCTCCCCCGCCTCGTGAAGGCGGCTCTCTGGGTCGTGGTGGAGTCCCGAGAAAAGGTAGGTTCTGGATCTCATGTTGACACTGCTCACTTGTGAGAATGATTGTCATTATTGCCATTCGATTCACATGCAGTTTATATGGTGAAAGTTGATTGATTAGAGTCAAGTTTCAGTTTCAAGTGTAGGCATTAAAGGATGAGGATGAGGAAGACAATAAGGTGTAAATATATTGTCACAACAGACTAATAGGGGAAAGTAAACAAGATGTCTTAGTGTTCGCATTGAGAGTATTATATTACATAGGTAATTATAATTGCACACGACAGAATAACTTTTTGTGATATGTGATATGCTCCGGTATTACAGCCACCCCTTCACCCTCTCTCTCTCATCCCCCCGACGCCTACTTCCCTTACCTCAGCTATTTCCCCTTTCTTTATCTCTATGTATATCCCCCAACGTATCTCTTTCTTCTGTGTATACCTTCATTTTTTATACTCTTTGTGTTTTACATTTTTTACTACCGCTGCTGTCAGTCATGTCATTGCATATCAAACCAACTTTCTCTCTCTCTCTCTCGTGTATCACCTACGCTGTATTAAGGTAACCTTGTTGGTATGGAGAATCCTCCGACATGCATTCAAGTACCAACCACACGTCAAAAGTCATGACACACGAATTGACCTCATGAATGAAACGGTATTGATAGAACACTTGCCCCAGCTACAGTCTAAAGAATCGCTTCCTTGACATCCCAATTTCAATTGCCTTTGAATTCACAATTCTTCATAATACCAACCTCATTCTTAAAGCAATTAGTGTGTCATGAGATGTGAGACTCATTTGTCACAGACTCAGGCAAAAAGCAATTCGATTCCAAGCACTGAAATGTTCAGGACTGGTCTATGATAGCAGCTTATTTAGCATTCGGGACCACCCGGGGGCACACTGAGATTTGGAAGCGTTGAATGAAAAGGAGACGGATGGGCACATTCGTATTGATGAAAGGACGATACGGAATGCACGTGTGTTTTTTTTCTATTTGAGATTATTTCTGTGACCCCCCTTTTCCACAGGTTATTTTTCTTTAAATTCTTAATGTACTGCCTTCCATGTCTTATTGCGGTGTGCTTTAATCGCCTTTATATGAACAAATATGGATGAATTATTTATGACCTTTTAAAAATTCCATTTTGATAGTCTTTTCATTTCAAGGCGTTTTATATCCTCTCTGAACTGACTCAGGCCACAAATGATTCTCTTGTTATAAAGCACTGCTCTTGTAGTTATTTATTGAGACAAAGTCACACGGACCAAAGGATTTTAATGAAGGGATTTCACGGAGGAGGGAGTAAAAAATTTCTTCCCCTACGTAGTTGAGGCAATGCTTACAATTAGAGGTAGGAAGGAGTCAACTACTATCGAGACGCCATAGGTCGAGAAGACTCTCTCTTGGATGCTGGTCCAATAGTGACAAAGTGTGGCCCCTGGATTACAAATACGATTAGACATACTATCTCTTTTTGTAACCCTTCATCGGATGAATTGTGGTAGAAGTCTCCACCTCTCGAATCTTGAAAAAATATATTATCATTAATTATTATGGCTTGTTCATGCACTCTCTCCCCCTGATTGATGTTGTGCTCCTCTCTCAACAAATTTCTGTCTTTTTATGACTCTCTCTCTGTCCGCCGCTGCTAATCTAGACGCCTCTTATCCCGAGCACTCGGAGGTAAGTTCATTTTTTCCACAAACGCTTTACCCGTTCTCATAGCTGCTTTCCGCACAAAATTTCATGCATAACCCTTAACTCCTATACTTCTTGGTTTGGTTTTGATTTACCCTCAGTCAATCACCACCACGTTCGTTCGTCAAAGACACTACAAGCACAAACGTTTCAACAAAAAATCATTCTCGAACTATTCTTCTTTGTACTGTCTCTGACAACGATACTTTGTGTCAAGTATTTTATGATCGTGTAAATTTAAGTGAGTGTGGTCTTACTGTATTGTAGTTTAGTTTAATCTTCGAATGGATTTATACTTATTTTCTGTTTGATTGTGTCACCTTCTCTGAGCTACTTTTAAAACGTGTCGTACTAGTAGTGCTGTTTTTATGCACACTGCTTTAAGTGTTTGGTCTAATTTATACCTGTAGTAATTGACCTGACCTGATAATGACGATGATGAATGTAAGTAGATGCGTTGTTGTTTATTTCCCTCTATTTCTCCCTCCTGCTGTAACCCACTACCTCCCACCATTGTTCGTCCATATGTACAGAAGAAAAAGTACTTCTTATAACTTTTCCAGTTTCCGCAGTAAGAAAGGGAACCAATGATATCCCCCCAGAGATCTACCTAAAGTACCATGCCGAACTCTTTTGACACGCACTTTCTCCTCCTTCCATGTGTTCAGAACCATATTTTGGTCTTTCCTGTACAGATTGACAAGGAAATACAATGTAAAGTAAAAGCTACTTTTGAAACAAGGTGGTAAAACTAAATTGCTGACACTCAGTTTATTCGTGGAGTATGTTTGCTAACCTCTGAGGGTTGAATAGCCAAAGGTTTCTCACATTACCCCCCATCTGCGTTGCAAATATATTCCCTGAATAAACTGAGTCAGAAAATGCCTTGCAAAAGACTCAAAGAAAGAAAGAAAGGCCTGTCCTTATCCATAACCTCTGTCCCTATAACTCACTTTACTTACTTCTACAGACAGATCCACACCACTTCAGAATTTGATTGGAAACAAAAGTGCATTTGTTGACACGCTGTGCGATAATCTCTGCGTCCCCTCCGTTTGTCTCCTTTCACTTTCTTACAATAATGCAACAAAAGTGTGAACACTTTCTCTCTTCCATCCATTCTTTTACAACGACTTACTTACGTGTGTTACTCGTTATGGTGGGTCAGCGATCAATTAGTTAGTGACTTATTAGAAGCCTTCATTAGTGTCCAGTCGTTTTCAACTGTTTTTTGATTGACTATACATCTAGGCTTTTTTGGTTTGACTCTCATTATTACTCTAACCCTCGTTCTTGTTCTTTCAAATATTAATTGATTAACCGTTATTGTTGTGATGGATGTATCAGTAGAGTTTTGGTTTGTTACATTTTTAGAGGAATTCATACTAGATGAGCAGATATGTAACTCCTGAAAAGTTTGACTATGACTTTGATTACTTCTCTCAGAGTTGATTGAGTTGTGCTGCTGATTGAGTTTAATTATTAATTAATCATATTAATACAAAAGTTTTCGTCTCTCTCTCTCTCTCTCTATTCTCTTCTTCTTCTCTTACAACACTTTTTAAAACCTGGCATGCCGGCGGCTCTCATGTTTATTTGTATGACTGTTTCCAGAGGAACAGTATCGACCCCGCCCAGGCGCGGAGAGGAGGTGGTAGGGGAGGAGGACTTCCGGGTCAAGGCAGGGGACGAGGGGCCAACATGAACCCCGCCGCTGCAAACCAATATGACGCCCAAAGAAATTCGAGGGGACCGCCTTCCAACATGTCTGAATACAGTCCATCAATGGAGCCGCCCGGTTCCCTTGGAGCATCCCGGGGACTATTCTCTGGAGGAGGAGGAGGAGGAGGAGGGGGACTGTCGAACAACACGACGACGACGAGCATGGCTCCAACCGGAACAACAAGTGCCAATCCTATTACTAGTAAATTACCAGGTGTCTTGACAGAAGCTCCAGGCTCTCTCATGCAAAAGTTTTCAGACCTTACACACAATGCCCTTGGAGGAGGAACGAGTGGTGCGGAGGGGGCAGAAGGGGGGTCCATGCTTTCCAAAGGAAAAGATATGTTATTCAAGAGATTTGGGCTATGAGACATACCATACTCTAAATGTTTCCCCAATTATCACTACTCTATTAGTCAATTCTTTCTAGTTTAGTTCTTTTCAAAGAAAACTCTGTCAAAAGAAGAGGGGAAAGATAAGTGAAGAAGAGGACAAGGAATATGGGCTCTGAGACTATATACATTCTTCTCTGTACTCTATTTATACTGTATCAATTTACTCACTTGTCTTTTTATACTTATTTACTCATATGTGATTAAGCAAACCATCAAAACTATTTTATTACAGACCTATAACTTCGTCATAACGACGCAGGGACAGACAGGTTTTGTTTGTAGTGTCCATATAGTATTGTCCACAAAAGATGATGAAGCCGATGATACTAGCGTAAAGAAATAATCAATATCACTGCACTTTTACAGTCACACCCCTGGGGCAAGATGAAACACTACTACTTTCTCTCATCTCTCATCTCTCTGTATCTCTCTCTAAGTCCATTCGTGCAAGGAAGCATTTAATTATGATAGATTTACGGTGACATACAATATCGTAGATATTCGTTTTTGACGCACAATCCATTTTCAAAGGTGATTTTTAATCATTTTAGAATAAACACTAGTGAAAACTACGTTAATTTCAAACAGTATTGAATGACATAGGTACAAGAAATGGTACGATATTACACAAGACTTGATTTATTTTTACATTAGTCTGCAATTGAGCATTGTTTTTTATGGACTAAACGTCCTCGTCGGGATGTCCTCACATCATAAAATAATACAAAAGTGGTATGGGGTGCTTCGCAGCCACCTACTTAATTAGCTCATTAAACTGCCAGTTATAATCGGTGGCAAATCAATCAAATCGTCTGTTGGACTTATGCAACTCCCCCGATTGACAGTGACGGGACGGGACGACGTGTGGGTGGATGTAGGACACGTAGTTGATTTGAATTTGATTGATTCATTGACCAAGTTATAGATGAACCGGTGGTGGAGAAAGCATTTCTTTTGACATATCAGTTGTAAAAATATGTAGGTGAATTAGACTTAGTAGTCTTCGTCTTGATGTTTAAAACTGCACATAAATTACAAAGACTGGGATTAGTTGATAGAAGAAGAAAAGCAGCTTATCTCTTGTTTCTTATTGTGCTGACTGTGGGGTTACGTAATTCACATTCTCTAACGCTTTGACTTTGAGTAAAACCTTTATACTTTTTACTCGTACGACACACTTCGTAATAGTTCTGTGCATCAGGTACTTATCTTCTACCGTAACTTACTCATTGTCACGATAATAGTACTTGTAATAAGTAGACCTGGTTTGAGGGATAATTGAAGGATGGACAGTGAGTATCAGACCAGAGATAATGAAGGTGCACTATTTTTCTTAGTCAAGTCATGACGAACGATATTGATATTGTCTTCTCTCTCCAACCGTTGGCCAATCTTGCCTTTCTTCTGGTCCTTGTCATTTTCTCTCGCACTTCGACTTATCATCAATCACCTATAAAATGTAACAATACTCTTTGATCGATCATTCAAGTAGGCATAAATATTCACTCAAATCAAATCAAATCCTGTTTCTGTCCACGGTCATCAATACAAACCCCTGTAGTCCTATTTCATAGCGTAGAACGTAGTTGTATCCAGTCAGTCCTCATCTACATAGCCATGACAAGAACTAAAATATTCCACTCCATGCTTCTTTTGTCTACATACCTGAGAAATGTAAAGGAGACATTTTACTCACAACACTTTTTGAGGAATATGAGATGTTTAGCCTTAAACAATTTCAGTACAATGGTTGGTGCACATAAACTTAATGTTAATCTTCTTAAGCTTCATACAATTCGATTCGCTTTCGAAGAAGCAAAAATTGGGCACTTTTAAAAAGTAATTGACACTACAATCAATTTA
Organism: Isotomiella paraminor; assembly: GCA_034699605.1. Classification (NCBI taxonomy): domain Eukaryota; kingdom Metazoa; phylum Arthropoda; class Collembola; order Entomobryomorpha; family Isotomidae; genus Isotomiella; species Isotomiella paraminor. The sequence goes on from JAQGCL010000840.1 coordinate 9,377, forward strand.
AAGGAAGGCTATACAATTAGTGTATTCTCTCACCACATTTAAAAAAAGTACCTTGGTCAAAAAAGTACACCACACAAAAGCAAGCAGCGTCTGAGGCTATACATTTTGTCATAAACCTCTCTGTATTTTGTGTTGCTGATGAGTTTCAAATTCATTTATTCCATCAATCAAATTTTGTCACCCTCATACTTTCTCTTTCTCGACAAAAAGATGGAACTTGATGCCGTTGAGAATTTTTATTGTTCCCATTATTGAATTAACAATAGTGATTCAACAAAACTAATAATTCATGCTTGCCATTGTAAACCAAAGATGTACTTGAGTCGCTTATATGAATAAGTTCCAGTCGTACGTTAACCTTTGAGTTGTGTCAGCATTTTTAGATTTGTTTGGATGCAATGAGCCTTGCAAAACCAAAGTAATAATTACAATAGTGTATGAAAGCTAGACTTAAGATACTACTACCATAGATAGATAGGGAAGAAGAACTTACTGTGAAAAAGGAAACTAATAACCTAATCTTATTTGCTACGATTGTGTTCCTGTATAAAAATGTCATAGCGTGCTGATACCGATGATGATGATGATGGAATAAAATGCATGGAGTAAAAAAAGCTATACAAAAGAAACCTCTAACCTCTAAAGTCAACCAACAACAATAAAATAAAATAACTAATAAATAATAAGTGTATTATTAAATACCATGTTGCATGTACTTAACAATAACTCAAGTTATAAAAAGAAACTTTGTCTGGTATTGTATAAAAGGGAAAGGTTCAAACGTTAAATACTTCAGTCTCATCTCATCATCATGGACAAATGGACATGACTTTACTATCATCATAAACTATAAATTACGTCAATATTGTTCATCATCATCGTACTTGTCTCATTGCTTTACTACGGTACATAAGTAAGTGTGTATACATAATAATAATAATGATACGATATAATCAGTCTGTAAGTAATTAATAACTTGATTTATTAGTGTTACACTTGTACTTAATGCAAACAGAGAAATATATATTTTTTGTTCAGAGTTACAAGATCTTGGTATGACTTGCATTTATCTATGTATTACCCTGCTGAAATTATTTAAGGAATTATATGATAAAATACAAAAAGTTGTGTAGAGAAGCAACTTTCAGGTATCTTTATGACTCGTTTTTAAAGCGACTGCCATGTAATATTAATACGTTATTATTAGTAAACCCCATCAATAAATAAAATGTGCTAGACGATGAGCAAAAGAGAGAAAGTCATAATCAAAATGAAAGTATATCAGTGGATTTCCGCATCCTCTTTATTTGAGTCCTATTATATTGGCACTTGCCATATAAAATACTTTGGGTGTGACAACGCTCGATGGATTTCTTGAATGCGGAGAAAGTTTATTAAAAGGGACCCTAAAGTGAAAATCATGTCTACCTTTAATCTTGCTTTCGGTCGGATGGATACCAATTGCCTTGTACTATGTTGTGGAGTGGTATGTATCGAATGGGGCACAATGAGAAATTAAAGATTGCATGTTTCTTTTCATCAATGCATTGCTATATATTAATCAAAAGC
>JAQGCL010000841.1:0-10935 GCA_034699605.1 Isotomiella paraminor
CACAGTGGTTATAAAATTCAGTGTCTTATGGAAGATACCCTATTTCAGCTAGATGGGATTTAGTTTCCAAAGGTTCCCCTACGCCCTGTCCTCTTTCTACACCTTTATTAATTCATAAACAAAATGGATTAGACTGTTGGGGGCATGTCGAGGTTTCGTCAGACCTTCGTTATCATAGAGCAACTCTCAGCTGAAGCCGATTTCACTACCATCTCCCTGAAGTGAAAGTTTTACATCAAAGCAGAGGTACAATAAAAAAGGAGATAGCACAATGCAGGAAAAGGACTGTAACATTTGAACAATAACCGGACAGGAGAACCACCAGGAGTACCCTGCGGACAAATGAATGACGCTAAATAACCAACAAAGAATTTCACGGGGAGAAAATGTTGGCATAAAGACGGAAGTCAACTGTGAAGCCTCAGGTAATCTCTTTTCTGGATTGGATAGCCATAGTCATGGCCTGCTGGTTTGCATTCCTATTGTTAGCTATTTCCCATTGATCTCATCCCCTGCGAGACACACAAGCCTGGCTGGAGTCATGAGGGATCTTAATTAATAATTCAAAATAACAGTATTCATGACTCAAATTTAGAATACTGCGTCATTTTCAATAGGTACCATGAGCATCAATGTGAGAGTTCACTGGAATTGCTCAACAGGCTCTTACATTGTATTAACCAAACCCGGAATTGTTTAGCGATTCTCATCACCATTATCAGCATCACCATCATTTGCAGTCGCAGGAACAAATGGATCTGTAGTCAAAGGATGAGTCAGTTCCCACAGACTCTTTTGTTTTTACCGTTTCATTTCGTCATAATGAATTTGTTTGAACCCCGGGCATTGCCAATTACTATTATTATTATCGTATCACTCAAAACTCTATTGTGCTGGATCATAGGTGTTCAAAACAATCTGGACCAGAGGCCAGCCGAACGTCCAGCATTCAAATTTGAACCCATGTCGCAGGCCAATGGTAGCCAACGTAGGTCTATTTCTATGGAGCAACTTCAACCCGCGCCAGTATCTTTCAGAATTGACAGTTGAGGGAAAATCCAGGCTTCCTCTGTTTTTCATAACAGAGCATCAGACATGACAGTTGGACAAATGACCACAAGCTGGTACTGATACTTATGTGGTGGAGGAACCAGCCGCAATTTAGAATAGCCATGGAATTTAATATATATTCGAACAACTTAATGTGACATAACGTATCTAATTTACAAGGCAGCAGATGCTGAAAAATTTGTATGAATGGAAAACGAGTGAAAGCTAAAACAGAAAAAAGGTTGCTCTCGAATCCCCTCCAGCAGCCATTCTGCTCTTCCGCCATCCATCAAATCAACCCATTTGAGATACGTTAACATTATCAAGAGGCCTCCCTTTCGAATTTAATATTTCACAGAACATTGACACCACATCCATTATCGACATTGACACATTGTGCTGCTGCAATATTTTTATTTGGTCATATGATTGATTCATCAGTTGCACCAGGAACATAAAAAATAGATTCACTTACTGCTTGTATCAAGCTTGGATTGGCTAGTTGGTGATGTGGCCCAGTTTACTTTCATTTCCTGGAATAAAAATAAAACAATTTGTTAGATTGCATTTGAAAAATGAGTGTAAAGCGGGTACCATTGCCTAAAACATTTCATATGTGTTATTATTGTACAGCATTTGGGAAAAGACACTCTCAAGGAAGACGGTCTTGGAGAGTATAAGAGCAAGTTAAATTGAGTTGAGTTAGGGAGAGGGGAAGTAAAGTTGAAGTTTTGGATAAAAAAAGGAGACGGTGGTAACTTGGAAAATATTTCTTTGCACTTTTGCTTTTACTCATTGTAATCTTTGTAATCTCTGCTGTGATTTAAGGAAAAAAGAGAAAGGAGAAAGTGGCTGGCACTCATAACAACAACAACACTGGTGAATAAAAGAAGAACGGGCTTTGGGACTTTGGTTCTTCAACTTGGATTGTAGTCAACACAATGAACTAATTATAAAAAGACATTTGGACAAAGTTTTCACTTTCTTTACTGTACACACATGTGCACGAGTGTGATATTTCTCCAGTTTCTTGTAATGCCATCTTTCTAAACGCCGTCACTATGCATATAGGTATACAAACTTCCATTCGCTTCATCTCAACCCTCCTGCGGATTAAATATGTTTGTATATTGTATGACTTAAATGCTTTGGGGGGTCTGCTCTGTTGAAGGACTTTGCGTTGCGTTGGATAGGAAAATTTTGTTGGTGGAAAAAGCAAATAAAAGTAAATAACAAAAGAGGAGAAGAAGGCCGAATGTAGCAAAATAAATTTCTTAAATCTTCGGGACAATCTCAGAAAAGAAGTGAGACATGACTCAGGAAATAAAAAATGGAATTGCTACGAGAGGAGGAAGAAGCGCAAGATGGACTTGAGACGATGGAGTGAAAGTACTAAAAGACCGAAAGGAAGTAGAAAGAGGTTAGGTTGAGTTAAGAAAGGGGCGAATTCCAGTCCCGTTGTTATATATATGCGACTTTTAGTTCAATTTGTTTCTATATACATTTAGTTGGAGAAAATGCATCGCAAATACATTAAGTACTTTCTCAAGTCTCAGCTTCCTTACTCAGAATGTCGTAATCGGAAATCTGGCAATGCAATAGAAAGTAGATAGACCTTCGTATAGAACCCCCAGTACCAGCGATAACGGTTGCTGTCAACATTCCTTATGTCACCAGACCAGTGGAACCACCACCACTACCACCACCATCGTCCTGTCCTATATCCCCGTTCAAAGATCTCAGAAAAAAGTATCCTTGGCTCGGTCGAATTTGGAAACAAAGTTTTTCATCCTCGAGTCCTTTCATATAGCTTTCACCAAAGTCGCCTTCAGATGGAGGTGAAAATAAATCAACAACACGGAAGGAATGGAGATAATTTGTTTGATGTTTCTGTTTGATGTTGCATGTTTTGACTTGAAGTTAGGTCAAGTTCATGTGCACTCTGGTGAAGGTGGAAAAGCACAAATTCAAATCTGAGAAGGCAAAAATGGAGGCGTAACATAGCCCATTCATTTCCCTTCTTTTTGTTACCGGCAACAGTGCAGAACAAAAATAAAAGTGCAGGTGGCTTCGGACAAGGGTTTTTTGAGAAGGAGAGGCAAGTGAAAACAGCGTGGGTTTACAATTTTTAGCATGCGAAACAATGGACTGTAAAAATTAGCTTTTCTGTTCACCTCACCAAGGAAAAGCAGTAAAATATAAATTTCTTCTAGCCTCTCTTCTAATGGTCACTAGAACAACGCAAAAAATATGCGTGGAAATCCGGCACTATACAATGATGAGAAACCCATTTCCCCCCAGACCAAACTAACTTTTGTTCTTGTCTCTGAATGTAAATATCCTTCCGGAAGCTGCGGGTGGGAGGGAAGGAGAGGAAGGACGGTGGAGGAACAGCAACCGAAAGAATAAACCATGTCTACTAAAATACCTCATCCTCATCATATTCTTCTTTGCAACTACAATCAAAAACATTCCAGAACACAACTTGTGAAAGGACGAACAAAGTATAGCGAAATGGTAATTCAAGGACGCTGGATCTCCGGACCACAGAAAAAGTTCATGGCTTCTGTTTACTGTTTATGACCTCCATCCTTGACGTGCATTAGTATAACAGCCAGAAAGGGGGAGGGGTAGGGGGAAAGGGAGATGAGAAATTGTTCCGCTGATCATTTCTTAAGCCTCGAATGTACGGAGGCAAAAAAAAGTATAGTGGCTAATATTTCTGTACTCCCCATTCACTCTTCAAGAAAGGCTGTTGCCAACAAGAGCAGGGAAGTTCTTGCACCAGAAATAAAATTATGAACATGTTGGCTTATGTCACACTCTTTGATCCTATACAACACCCACATTCGTACATTTCATGATGGTGAAAGCAGTCGACGGAGAGAAAAAACATTTCCATTAATTCCTTATGAGGCAAACAAACCTCTTTCTTGGAGTGGTGGGCCATTTCTTTGAGTTCTCACAACATAGTTTAATAATACCCTTCATTGTCCTGTGTTTTTGTGGACGGCACCCAGTGAAAGGCTGGAATGAATGTGGACATCCACACATCTCTGATTTAGTCAGCATTTCCCATAAGCTGACAGCGGATCCATCATCAGCAACTCTCATAAGATAAGAGGTTGGTATCGCGTATTGTGTGGTCTGGTCTGATGCAATGCAATGTTGTTGTTTTTGAAGAGCCGGAAAAGAAAGGAGGAGAGAGTGAGCTAAAAAATAGAAAACAAGAGCCAAGGATTCTCAAGTACAGAGAGTCGGAGGGACGGGATGGAGGAAGCATGGGGGCCGTAATATATGTGGAAAAGTACGCAAGTAGTTCCCAAATTTTTTCACCCTGTGCTCAGAGGGCACATAAAAGGCACTAAAAGAGGACACAAGGCAAAGAAGTTGGCATGGATGGCCTAATGTAACATAACTAAGTAAACTACATTCGTTTACCTAAAAGTTACATACATACCTTCTCCACTGGAGCATAACCAAGGAACCAAACCCACATAGCTCACAATTATATGTCACCAGTAAAGGTTTTCAAGTACAACTTTTGTGAGTGAAAATGAGTGATGTATGATATTACGGTTACTTATTTACGAGGCTTGCTGCTGCGTATCTTGGGTAAGATGAAAGCAGTCTGCCTCTATCACTTTCACTAATGATGACACTGGGGCTATACCCTTCCATCATGAAACAACAATAAGGAGAGGCCATGGCCCCAAAGGTCCAAAGGAAACTACCTCTTGCCTACCCTCCCTAGTCATTCGCTTTGTTCTAGGAAATTACTTTTAACAAGAATCAACAAAATGTGGGTCCCTAATATAAAATTAAAAGTCTCCGAGTACCCGGAGAGAGGTAGAATAATGGAGAAAAGACAGTATGTGTTTGTTTGTGTGTGTGTGTGGGTAGAGACATAGGGGAGGAAGGGGACGGTATGACTCTCAACCACAAGGCATGTATGTCCACATAAGAAAATGGAAAAGAAGGTACATAAGAGGTTGGATGGAGGCAAAGAGCAGGGTCCTCTTTGCTTTGTAGTCTGGGAAATGACATGACCACATATGTACCGGGTAATATGTATTTATTTATCCACATTGTTTCGAGACCAGCGGAGGAAATAATTCCTATGATGAAAAAATTGAATTGAGCAACCCCACTTTCTCTGCTGCTTCTACGTCGTTTCTCTCCAAACTCCTTTGCAAAATGGACACTACTGCCCGTGTATCTACTTAAGAGCTCTAGGAGGTAACTTACAAAACAGTGTTGTTGTATAAAAAGATCCAAAAGTTTCATACATTTCTAAGTATTTGCTCCTTTTCCAATTTTGCAGACAACTTTCATTCATTTAACCCCTAAGTGAAGGAGGCCTAGACAAAAACAACAAAAAAAGGGTGGAATGACTGCACAAAAAAAGTGTACAGAAGGAATGAACATGAAGTAAAATGGAATAGGTTTGCCAACATTAGAAGAAAGTTGAGGATCCCATCACAATTCGCATCTCTCTTGAGACAACTGCTTTGCTCTCTCTCTCTCTCTCTCTCTCTCGTGCGGACTCCTTTTCCCAAAGCACTTGGTAGAAACCGATCTCATTTCCCCCTTTAAACAGGCCATCAATATCAAATGAGGCTTTATACACAGTCAACGTCCTCACTTAACTAATAAATTTAAGGATTCAATCTGCCCAAAGTTTAATGGATGAATGTTTACTTCCACGTATGTATCAGGAAGACGTATCAACACAGCACACACGAAATAATAAAGTATGGCACGTTAGAGTCTAGAGCTTTATTATGCTTGCCGCAAGTGAAAGTGCTCAACTCTGTAGTAATCTCTACAGTGTTTGACACGACGCGGTCTAACATCACAGGACAATCGCTTTACTACGTTGGCCGTGGTCTCTCACAACCCTTCCCTACCCTTGCCTCAACAACCTGACATGATTCTTTAATGTAGACTAACTGAAATGAGTTGTATTTTGTACTCCTTTGTCAATTTATGAAGTCATAAAAGAGACGACACCGTAGTCCCAGTTTTTACGTTCTTTTTTCTAAAGGTACTCTGTGCTTCAGGGCACAATATGTAATAAGGAAAAACTTTAAGCGGTTAGTTCTACTTAAGGGATAACCTAGTTGTACATTTTTAACAACACTAATTTCATTTGTTTCAAGAAAAATTTTAAATCACTTTTCTTTCCATCTTGACTTGCCACATTCTATCTCACCGCAACGCAAACCTTTTTTTCCTATGGATAAACGCTTTTTTCTTGAATTCCTATGCCCTTTGTCTCTTTTCTGTATGACTTTCCATTATGCTGCGGGATGAAGGGAATAGAAAGAAAAGCCTCCTTACCCCAACCTCAACTGTTGTAAAAGCAAGTACTCTTCCTCTTCTTGTAAAGTGAAAAGTTGGTTCAAGTTGTTTGCTTGGATGGAGAAAGGGCACGTGGGAATACTCTCAAACTACTTTCTCTACCTCCTTTCTAATCGTAAAATAAAATTGAAAAGTTCATTTTGCTATTCATGAAAATGAACAAACCCGAATAAACTATGTCAGTATTTCCAGTGCCACACATTTTATTATTATAGAATTTAGAATTATATATCCGCGACAACCTGCTGCTGCAACAAAAGCCTAGTCACTTTATGGTACACAAGTCCAAAGTGCTTTCAAGGTTGATGGTGGCGTGGTCTTTAGTTCTTTCCATGTAACATTCGAATTTAGGTTACACGCAAATGGCTGTCCAGATCCTGAGGGACACAATGGGACTACCATGTCGACCACAATATTGCACACATGAGTGAGTTTCAATTTATTTTTTGGTCAAATGGTGCAAATTTTTTCCATGAAAAAGAATAGAAAAATGGGAAACCAAGACGCATTTCTCATTTATTTGAGATGAACTGTATTTAAAGTATGACCTCAGTTTTGCTACCAGACCACCATACTAACTTGATTCCCCTTTTCTATATACTTCACGACATGATACAGCATACCAGACATAACTCCAGCAATCCCCGTCTTCCCTTTACTTTGTATAGTGTTCATGTAGAATTCTTTAGGCGATTTTACAACAACAAAGGAATAACTTGAAAAAATAAAACGAGAGAGCGAACTGAGGTTGAGGATTGTTTGTACAAAATTCTTTGAGAGCAGAATGAAAACGGAAAGTGGAATGTGGAAGATGAGTTGGATTTCGCCACGTTCCTCCACTACAATACATTGGATGATACTTAAAACATCAAAAGAAAAATCATAAACTCAACTTGCTTTCACCGCAGTTATGACGGCCCTTTGACCACTACAACCCCGTCGTGAGAAAGAAGAAAGGAAACGTCTAGCAACAATGGCAAGGCGTCTTTCACTATTGCTACAAATACTGTTCATGTCAAAAATCATCCGATCCTACTACTCATGCAGATCTGCGTTACAAGGCTTGCAAATGAAAGGCCTTGGAACTCCTTACGAGTGTGTGTTTGCCATCCGTCCATTTTGTAACTAACTACATACTGTTATTTCATATTCGCTATGAAATTTCAACTCACAGTTCTGGCGGATACAATTGACTGGAAGGTAGTTTATTGTTAGTGATTATTTTTGGTTCCAAGTTGTAGTTTGTATTTCCTTCAGAGGGGTTATCTTAACTCAGTTTCTAATTTCTGTGAATTTTGAGTAAAAGAGATTCTTTCTATCAAACAACAGGGTTTCTTTCATTAATTTGTAGCGGTTTATTACACAACTAACCTGACAGACATTTGATACCATGGCTGAGGAACAGATGAATTTGCCATTAGTTGCAATAAATGAAGAAGAGTGAGGGAAAAGGAGAAAGAGAAAGAGAGGAATGTTTGTTCTTGATGTCAGTAATTAAATGTCTGGCATTCTTTTCAGAAATTTCACCTGGCGGCTTTCACTTCTGTCTCAAACATGCACAAGCAACTCAAATCACGACTTATTTATTGAGTGAATAGTAATAAATGGGCCGAACGGGAGGGTGGTACGTTTACGTAACAAGGCTCAAATTAGCTTCAACAATAGAAGAAACAAATAATACTCCAGAGTATATTAATCGGGGCCCAAACCTGGCCTTTTGACTATCTGGAGAAAGTGGAAAATTTCATTCTTCGAGTAATAAAGAAGTAGGTATGTCAGTGTGATTACCGTTAAAGGCACATTTATTTCTCTCCCTCGGACGGCCTCAACCAAAGCAATTTAATGGTTTCATCCACCCATCCATCCAACAAGAAATGGAAAGAATGGTTCGAAGGAGTTGAGTTGACAGGAAATGTATATATGACAGAAAATGAGTCACTTGCTCCTGTGTACTGAAGCAGGCAAGCAAGTAATAGAATTCTATGTGAATACTTTCTTCTGTCAGCTTTCTACTCTGGTCCATTGGAACCAAACAGGCGGTTGACTCGTGTACATTCTCAATTTGGATAGTATTTGCTTCGACTGTACGGTTTGACTCTGCTTTGGTGAAAAACTTATGACGGTTTTTCTTTATTCCTTCCTCCGGTTCCATTGGTCTGCCATTACACACTGCACTGACTGACTGACTGGTTTGACTTACATCACTTCCTCCTCGGATTGTGATTGCTCTTCTGTTCTGCCCTTGACTGGGCTTGCTTTGACTTTCTTCAGTCTTGACTTGCTTGGCTATCATTCAATCACGAGCTTATATTCACATCCTTTGATTGGATCAGAAGGAGACAGTGATAAGATTCGTGTCAATTCCACCAGTCAGAAATCACCCTGCCACCATCAATAGTTCCAACTGATTTGAGACCATGATTTTAGAGAAAGCCTTCTTTTTCTTCTGCTACTCCTCGCCCTTTCGCACTCCCGGAACACTCAAATCTATTTGATAAAACAATAAATTCTGATCCTGTTTTGAAATACGATCCAATTCACTCACTCCCTCTCATTCCCTTCAACTCAACAGTCACCCATTCTTCCTCACCCCTTCCAATTTACTTCAAGAGATCTATTATTTAGTTCCCTCACTATTTATCCTTTTGAATACCCATTCATCTATCCAGCCTTCCATTCCGAAAGACCTACAGACACCTTTCCTTTAAATTCCGCTTTTTTTACAATGAAAGAAGTACAGAAAAAAAGACTTATCAATGCAATCTTTCTCTCCCATTTCTTTTGAAAGGGGACTAATAGGAGGTGGAAAGAATGTGTAACCCCGTATCTTAAAGACTGAAGACATGCAGAGAAAGTAATCAACAAATTGAACCCAATCTCTGCATAAACTTCTTAAAAGCAAATCTTTTTCTGATGTAACCCATGATCCAACGTAAGCATACATAGACACTACCTCACCTGCTATTTAGACGCCCTCACAAAAAACCTTCCTGAATTAATTGTTCCATGACTAATCGAAATCGAGTTCATTGTCATCACTAATAAAGGAGAGTTGCGTCGAAAGGCCCCGGAAATATTTCGAGTAGTGTGTCATGTATCCCCAACGGTAAAAGTAGTTATAACAGTTAAACTATCTACGACAGCAGATGCGAGTCAATACTTACTGGAAGAGAGAACCGAAAAATGCATTAAATCCCATTACCATTTTTTTGAATACCTTATCCCATTTGACTTGAGCGTATAACATTCACAACTCCACGGCAATGGCAGACGACTATTTCGTCGGAGACTCGTTTGAGAGTGTACTGTCTCGAGCTTTATTCTTTTTTATAACACAGGACAGACGTTCTTCTGTGCTATCCATGACAATGCTAATAACATTAGAGAAAATAAGGGAAACATAATGCAATGGGATTTTGTAACCCGCGGCTATGCAGCCGAATAAAGTAGTGATGGTGAAAGTGTGTATATAAAAGGAGAAAGAAAGGAGGGAGGAAATGAATAAAGGGATGGAGTGAGAGAGAAGGAAGAAATGTTCAGGCAAAAATCTTTATTTTTCCCATTTCATCAAATTTAAACCGACAGGATGAAAGTAAACTGGATGGATAAGTTGGTTATTACTACCATTATGTGTTGCTGATATTATTATACTTGCGTACACGTACCTAGTTAACTATCTACTACGTACTTGGTTTTGTTTGTAGGCACTCGCTTGAAATTGCAATATTATTGTCAAGAGGAGTTCGTTCATTCCAATTCCATACTTTTTTCTCTGGTAATTGTCTTGAATTTTTTTATGACTGTGAAACCGTATCTGTGGCAACTGCGCATCAATTAAAATGTCCATAGTTACTAGCTTTCAAGAACCTGGTTTAGACTTCCAACGGTGAAAAAGCAATCCTACTCAGCAAGAAAGTATTAAGGGGTCGACGGACGCCTTTAATCCCAAAAATACGTACAGATATTCCATGTACAATCAAATAATTTAACACTTGAATGCATACTAGATTTTGAATTGAAATTTGAAGCTGAGCAAAACTGTTTTTTGAATAGGAATGCAGTGGTAACCAATCATTTGTTTTGTGAAATTTAAATTTTCCTCACGTCGTTAAATAAAACAAAGAAATAAATGGAAAGCGGAACGAGTCGTGTGGTTGGAATGCTTGGAGGAACATAGGAGCATTTTTGTCTCCTTTCTTTTGTGCTTTCTTTTCCGTCTCTCGCTCTATTTCTTCCCTCTCCTTTCCCTTTCACTTCATTTCTGCTCCTTCGCCATGGGCCGATGGTTCCTCTTCTTGGTTTGGATGGCTTTCTTATTGTACGAGTACATACAGAATCAAGAATAATACCAGGAATAAATTTCAAGATAATCTAAGAGATGGAGAATGGATAATTTATTTACATGCACAACGATTGAAGACAGGGTATATGAACCATTCAATCGTTAGAACAAACGACTTCTTCATTGTCATTCCGGATGAAGATCCCATTAATTTTTATGCAGTGATAGAAACACTGAAG
>JAQGCL010000842.1:0-10921 GCA_034699605.1 Isotomiella paraminor
ACCTGCGCAGAAAATTTCTGCGCATGGTATTCACTATAAAAAAAGTTCGCAGGAAGTATAACACTTACCTTCCTGCTTGGCATGGCTTTTAATCTTTGTAAGTAAAGCAGAGAGGCACTACAGAACTTTCTAAAAAAGAAAAGGGTTCAAGAGAAGAGATAAGAGGCTAGCTGGCCAACCTCCAAAGAGGAAAAATGACTGAGAAACGGAGAGACCTCATCTCATCTGTTTGATAATCACATTACAGAACATGCCGTTTTTTGGCAAGTGGAAGGGCTCTTCTTAAGAACAATGGATGACTAGAAATCATACGGAGAAAGCTTGGTTTGGTATTGTGCAAAGTGAGGCAAGTTAATTGTCGGATAATCTGAAATGTTTGAGAGAAAGTTGGCGTATTTATGTTTCTTTTAAAGTGTCCAATTTTTACGGAGGAAATTGGACGATAAAAAGACATAAAATCAAACGCATTTTGGGTAAATTCTACGTCAAAAAATATGAAGTAAACTTTTATATTTTATTCACCAGTTATGAAATAGGTGACCGCAGTCATTTACACAAGATGTACAATGTAATCTCCTAATGATACTTACCTAAGCACTTACGATTTGTTTACCCAAAATCTTTACAGCCAGAGACATGAGTTGCACATAAAATGAAATGAGAGTCTGCCTTAAGTAACTGAAAGTTATTTACAGTGAGTGAATGACTGAATGGTTGGGAGTCAGGTTGTAGAGAAAGTGGTTATTTTAATGGAAAAGCCAAGTTCATAATTAATATTCCTCGTCACACAGAAGCCACAAGACCCATTAAGATAACAACAAGTCGAGGCTGTGTGAAAATAATCAAAAGGGTAGAAGGTGAAAGAGGTGAAAGTTAATGCTTGTGGCTTACATAGATAGATGACTTCTCTCGGATGTTGTTGATTTAAGTGTTTTCTGAAGGAATATTGAAGAAGAAGGTTTCTTTGAAATCTTTTGGTGGCTTTCACTCTTATCTTTTCCCCTTAATTTAAGCATAAGATTTCTTAAGAAAGATGCTTCTAAAAATGTAAATAAAGAATGTCACCCTTAATTATGTTGATGGAATGTACAATTTTGGTTAGTTCAATTTAGATAATGTGTCTGTACATCTGCATGAAATTTTTCGCAGGGTGAAAGTAGGTACTTTCACTCTAATCTACCTAGCATAAACACGCCATGAATGAATCGGACCAATATGGTGAGATTTGACGTCCCTAGATTTGGAATGAAAGTACATAAGTAACACACTGTAACCTACTTTACTTGGTCAGGACAGCAGGGATGACAGGAAGAGAAGTGAAAGTTGGTTGGGCAAAACTATGTAGGTCTCTCTTCTCTAGTTTTATTGGATTTTCATTACTCATTCTGCCCAATTTATTTTCTTTCTGTACAACCATTGTAGTTCACAACACAACACAAGAAGACTCTCTGCTCTGATGGAATACAATTATAAATGAGACTGCCATGTGCGAAAGTCAGGGACTATAATATATTTTTGCACAGTTGTGAATGAAAGAAACGTAGCCTTTAAATTAATTTCTAAAATTGTGACTTCAAACCTACACAAAGCAGGGCTTCTAATTTAGGAAACAAAAAAGAAGGGGCACAATGATACCTCCAAAAGTATGGAATGGCCTAATTTTTTGATGATCGACATTTGCAATTTGGTAGTGGCAGATGGTCATCCGTCTGCGGAAGAGAAAGTTTGCACTTTCACTTTTGCCTCATTAGACATTCTGCACCCATCATTCACAAAATGGAAATTTGACTGCATTTCATTATGTCCAAATGAGCAATTATAGATGAAGGGAAGGTTGATTTTGTGGCTACTTTTGGTTCTTTTTGGAGTGGAACCTTTACTTCCGGTTCTACTGCAAAAAGTGCAAATTGAAATGCGTAAAAAATGTATACCATCATAAGTATCATCATGATCATTTATCTGCAAGCTGTTACGAGCATTTTAGCATTGTTAGCATTGAGATGATGAGAGATCGAGATTTAGCCTGAAGGTCTTTCTGAAGAAGAGAACTGGAGCTGGAAGATTTGTCCATAAAGTTAGAGTGCGTGTGTAGTTAGGTATCATTAGAATTTTGGAGAGGTTTGGGGCAACAGCTCTAAGAATCCTCCTGTATGTTTCGATCAAATAAAAACCATTTATAAAGTTCCATCACACAAACACAAAGTTTTCTATCATCACATCACTTTTTTTGGTAGAGTTCACAGTCCAAAATAACACTGGCGCCCAACGTTAAATTTTAATTGCAAAGAAGTAAGCAAGTCTATTTAAAAGAGAGGTAATTATCATGAAAATTGGAAGTAGAAGTCTTGTGGATTAAATATAACATGGAGTGAGAAGGTGGGAGAAAGTAGAGTGAAAGTTGTAGTGCAGGGCGTGGAGTTAAATCGAGCGAGATTTGAGTCTGATTAATATGCATTCGTCAAAAGAGAGAGAGAATTCATTTTTTTGCCATTTTGAAATCTAGATTTTTTTGAGAGAAATGAAAGTCAAATGAGTCGTACTGAACGGATGGAAAATGGTATTACGCAGAAAGGGGGCAGTATGAGAAACAAAAAAAATCTATTACATAAAATAACTGTCCTCTTATCTTCTTCTCTTAACTTATATCCTTGTGATACTCGAGTGTTATGAATTGCGGTTTCTATGTTTTGTCAGTCAAGGTAGTCATTTTCTATAGGCTTGCATGATTCAATTATTTCATTGACAAGAGTCCTCAAAAATTTTACAAATTCGCCCATTGGATTTCTTGGCGAGTTATCCTTCATTGTCACTGACATCATGCCTGACGATCAAAATCCTTCGGGGACGTCGACACCGAGGTCAGACGGTTCCACAGTTTCCACACTAACTACCTCAGCCAACAAACCTATCAAAGTGGCTGTGGTACCTCCTCCGTTTGGAGGAAGTAGGCAGGAAGATGCTTATAAGTATCTAATTAAGTTTGAAATGGCAGGGCAGAGCAATGGATGGACTTCGGATATTAAAGTCATCCAGTTGCCAAATTATTTGAAAGGCACAGCCTTAAGCTGGTATTTGGATTGGTATCGTAATTGGCATGAGAAAGCTGTGGCAGCAGCTATATTGCAGCAAGTGAGTCCAGCTAAGCTTACTTGGGCAGAGTTGACAAAGGCTTTGCAAACTGCATTTCAAACAGTTGCAAAAAGTGAGATAGCAGAGGAGAGGATGCTGGCTAAAAAACAGAAAGCAAATGAGACACCCGAAGACTATGTATCTATATGCGATGCAGGAGCTCATCAATGATTATGATAAAGACATGACGTGGGAGTCTCGTCTGCGTAGAATCAAAAGGGGCATGTTGCCTACTCATTTGCAGCAAATTGGCTCTCAAAAGATCAATTAAGTTGAGGAACTATTGGCGGTAATGAGGGATGTGGAGGAAACACAATTTCTCATTACTCAAAATTCAGACTATAATACTCTGGCTACTCAGTTGAGTGCAGAGGTTAAAGACTTTTTAGCCAAAGAAATGGGAAATTTTCATGCTTTGTTCCAAACGTTGGCAATAAACGCTAACTCTCCGTCCACCTCATCATCATCAAATCCAAATAACACACAAACGGAGGTTAGAGCACAAGCAAGCGGCGAGAGAACATGTCATGAGTGTGGAAAAACAGGGCATATTAAAAGATATTGTTGGCGTTTGATGACATGTGAAACTTGTGGTAACAAAGGCCACCCCACTCGACTTTGTCGCATAAACCAGGGAAACGGGGACTGGCGGACCTCAGAAAAGGCAGAGGGAGAGAGGCAACCGCCGAAGAATTGATAATTGAACAAAATATTAAAAGAGTATTGAGCATTACATATTCTCCCTCTGGTTTAGCTAAGATTTTTGGGTTTGTAAATAAGAAGCCGGCAGTGATTCTTGTTGATTCTTGCTCAGACGTGTCTCTTTGTCATGAAAGGTACTTAAGTAGCTTAGATTTTAAGAGTGGATTTGAAGTGGAAGGTGTAACAAACAATACCCTTCGTATTGGTGGAAGGTCTCAGACAATAATACAATTTCAAGGCAATAAACAAGAATTTATTTTTTCACCTTTCGGTGTTAAAAACTTTAAATTTGATCTTTTGTTAGGGAATGATTTTGGAAAGCCAAACGGTGTCATCATTGACATTGGAAAAGATCAGTTAATTGTGCAAGGCACACAATATAATTTACTACCCATTCATACCAAGTTTTCCACTCAACAGATAAACTCAACCAATGTCCAGACAGTCTCGCCTGTGTCTCTTCATCTCACGGGTCAGGGTAATTCTTTGGATTTAGAAAAAGAGAAAGCTTTTTGTTCTGACGCAGAGGAGAATAATAAATTCTTTTTTCAACCCGAAGGGAAGTACGTTAAAAAGGAAGGAGTAGCTAGCCTCTTTTTTGACATCAGTCTCAGTGAAAAAATAAAAATTCCATTCAACTCAATAAAACTTGTTCCTATTCAGTGGAAGGGTCCAATAGATTTCATTAATGTTATTGAGATGGATGAGAATTTACACGAAAGCGGAGTAATAATGCTTCCTATTGTGTTGAGAAAAGAGTATGCTGAGCACGTTTTGGTACCGCTCGCTAATATATGTCTCAGCTCAGTTAAATTAAAAAAGGACATAATCCTAGGCCGAGGATGGGGCTTGGAGGTGTTACCTGATTTTAAAGCAGGGGTAGCTAATGCTACAACATTACATTTTTCTGAAAATGATTTAGAAGCTTCTGTTACAGACAAAAAAGCACACTTAGTGAGATTGCTGGAAAGAATAGACAGTTCTGCTACAACAGAACAAAGAGAACAACTTTCTATTTCGTTGACAGAGTACGCTGACGTTTTTGCTATGAATGGAGAGTTAGGCACAATAAATTGTTATGAACACGCAATAAAATTACTTCCTGGTGCCAAACCAGTGAAAAAGTCCCCCTACAGAAAACCAGCTCACCTGGAGCAATTTGAAAGAGAAAAGATAAAAGAATTATTGAACAAAGGCGTGATTCGTGAGAGTCACTCTCCTTGGGGAATGGGAGTCGTTATTGTTGAGGATGGACATAAAGATGGTATTAAAAAAACTCCTCGTCTGGTCATAGACTATAGACATTTAAATCGACAGGTAGAAAAAGACGCTTTTCAGTGCCCAAACATACAAACAGTTTTAGACTGGATTGGACGTAGAAGCCAATTTATTTCTATTATGGATTGCGAAAAGGGTTATTGGGGCTTGCCCTTTGAGGAAGCCTCCATTCCATTGACAGCTTTTATTTCGCAAATTGGCTTATTTGCGTGGCTGAAAATGCCCATGGGGCTTTGCAATGGCGTGGCGGCCTATCAAAGGGCCATTTCTATTATTCTCGAAGGCCTTTTATGGGTTTCAGTCTTGGGTTTCATCGATGACATAATCCACGCCGAAAATAAATTTCCAGTGCATTTAAATAGTCTTGAATTAAGCTTTCAGAGATTTAGACAATATGGTGTGAAACTATCCATTCCAAAAAGTAAATTCCTGGCTAAAGAAGTAAGAATTTTGGGTCACATTATTACACCTGAAGGAATTTCCGCTGACCCAGAAAAGGTGAAAGCAATCATTGAATATAAAAGACCTAACAATAGAAAGGATTTGCTAACTTTCTTAGGCTGTGCAGGCTACCTACGAAGGTTCATCAAAGACTATAGTGCTATTGCTCGCCCTTTAACTTCCATCACAAGTTCAAAAAGGGATTTTGTATGGGAAGAGGAGCAGGAGAATGCCTTTCTTCATCTTAAACAGTGTCTCACTTCTCCTCCTCTTTTAGTATTTTATGATCCGGATAAACCTATTGAAATTCATACAGACAGTTCAGGTCATACTGTAGGTGCCGCATTAATGCAAGTCCAAGCAAATGGTAAAGTTCAGCCTGTAGCTTATATGTCCAAAAAATTAGAATCAGCACAACAGCGTTATGCAACTACAGAAAGAGAGTTTCTTGCCATTTACATAGCCCTTCAACATTTTTATCCATACATCTACGGTAAAAAATTCAAAATTTTAACTGACCACGAACCAATTACTGGCTTAAAATTTGCATCGAACACAGCTAAATCATATAATCGGCTTACAAAATGGGCATTGTTGTTGCAGGAGTATGATTGTGTCATCGAGTACAAAACAGGCTCACAAAATTGGGTTCCAGATTTTCTCAGTCGAATAGAAGTAAATGTCACTGAGTACGTTCATCCCACCTTTACAATGATGATGTTAGAGGAAGCTCAAAGGCAAGACAGTGAATGTCAACAGTTAATTAAAAATTTTAATGAGAATGAGAAGAGGTTTGAGATAAAAAATGGCATTTTAGTCAACAAAGCAACAGGATATTCTCGACCTGTAATTCCTCAAATTATGCGCAAGGATATTTTAACCCATATTCATTCTATTCCTATCAGTGCACATTTAGGCTTTTCTAAATCATACATTAAACTAAAACTACGCTTTTATTGGAAAACGATGAAATCAGATCTCTTCAATTTTATTCTCTCTTGTGACTCATGTTTGAGTCATAAACGGCACTACGGCAAAAAACAAGGACTGATGGGACATCTACCTATCCCAACTTACCCCTTCGAAATAATAAGTACTGACATTCTGGGTCCCCTTCCTGAAACGAAACAGGGCAACAAGTACATTATTAATGCTGTATGTCTCTTTTCCAAATGGGTTGAATTTCGGGCAATTCCAAACCAACTTGCGACTACTGTTGCCCAATTCTTAGAAGAACAAGTTTTTTGCGTACATTCAGCACCTTCTCATCTCCTATCTGATAATGGAAGTAATTACTTGTCTTCCGTTTTGAAAGCTCATACAGACATCTACAACATCAATCATAAGTTCATCACACCATACAATAGTAAGGGTAATGGAATTTCTGAGAGAATCCAGCAGACTCTGGCTAAAATGATTTCAAATTATGTAAATGACTTTCACAATTGGGATGTTAATCTTAAGCAGCTTTCTTTTGCATATAACACTTCTCCTCAAGAAGGACACAAAACATCTCCCTTTGAAATTGTCTATGGCAGGGTCCCCGCCTTACCATTTCAATTTAATTTGCATTCCAAAAAAGTTGATCTCAGCAGAGAAAGCATTTATAATTTGGTAAAACTTTCACTACAAAAACAACATGAAATAACATCAGCACGAGAAGACACATGGAGAAAGGAAGTTAGTTTCACTATTGGTGATAAGGTAAAAGTAAAATTCCCGAAGCGACTGAAGCCCGGACAGAGTAAAAAGTTTGTCCCGATCTTTAAGGGGGATTATGAGATTATTGAGAAATTGACAGATTTAGTATACAAAGTTCGTTCTCTTGACACAAAAAATGTGTTCAAAGCAAATGTTGACAGATTGAGGAAAATTAATTTATTGGAGGAGGTTGAAGAAATGGAAGAAGTGTTTCAATCACAGAGTGACTTTCACTCTGAACTTCATAATGCAAAGCAAACCTTTCACTCCCTCTTGAAACTAGGGATTGAAAGCGAACCTCAAACACTTTCCACTTTCTCTTGTGTCTACCTTAACTTTGTAATTACATGTACAAGAGAAATTGGAGGGCTAGTTTCACTTCGACAATTTCTTCTAAAACATTCTATATTTACCATAGTATTATTGGATAATGTAGAGGATTATGATAAGGTGAAAGAAATCAATGCTGATAGAAATTTTAAGGTGTATAAATTAAGCACAGAGGATTCCTCTTCTTCTTCTGCAATTCAAAAATTTGTACAGCAAAATAAGAGTAAGTCCGTTTTAATAGTAGGGGAAAAGTTGGTGACATTTTTGCTCTACTACTGTTATTATAAGTACACGGCAATCAAACTGTATCCGTCATTCATTACATTATTAGCTAACCTATCATCCGTGACTAAGATTACTTTAGAAGAAATAGAGAAAGCATTCAACTTTCTAGTGAAGGAATGTAAATTACATGATATGATTTGTGTGGATTCAGATTCCTCCGATGATCAGATAGAACCCCAACAAGAGTACTCACTTCCTTCACCTTCCTCAGAGTCAACCCAACCTATTTTACGCCAATCATCAAGACAACGATCTGCTCCAGCGTGGCATTGTGAGGACTTTGTGATTGGAAAGAAGTAACAATGGGTTTCTTAAGCTTAGTGTTGTTAGTTAGTCTGTTTTCTCCGTATTGTGAGGGCCATGTGGGCAATGAAAAAGTGATTCATGAATTGTTTAATACGCTTGACAAAAAATCAACTCCTCTTTTCTACTGTCGTGGGTGGTCAACGGGTGTGTTGTGGAGAATCCCACCAGCAATCGAATGTCCACTTCTCACATCGACCCAAAATTCAAAAATTATAAAACTAACATTGTGGTGGCAGGATATTACTCTCGACTCCATAAATGCTCATGAATGCTTCAAGACAGTTACTTACTCTCGTAAGTCCTACTTTTTCTTTGGGGCTTACTCGAGTGAGGATTATACTAAAAAGTTGCCAGTGAGTGAAAGAGAATGTCGTAATATGGTGCGTCGCCATCGGAGCCCAGATAACAGAGACATGGAAAGAATAATTGAAGGTTATTTTGGGACTCAAACTGAAGTTCATACAGAGTTTACTTGGCCTCGCACAAATGAAATGAAAGTTACAAACTTTTACATGGTGAACTTAAAGCTATCAGTTAATAATGTGGATAACACTATTGTTACAACGGCAAACTTGTTGGAAGAGTGTAAAGTGCAAAAAGGGATTTGTAATACGAAAGAAGGAGTTTGCTGCTTAATGACGGCCAATCGTATTTCGTGTCCAGCCGTCAAGCTTGCCATAACAAAAATTGTTTTGAGTGAGATGTGTGTTACTTCGGTTGGCTATAGTTCACAAGGGATTATTTACACTCAAGACAATGACTCTGAAATTAATAATCTAATGAGCACGACACAAGATTTAATAGAAAGTGAAAATAAAAACCGAAAATATCCACGTGATGTGAGTGCACCAAAGTTAAAATCCGACGCAGAAATAAATGGTGAATTTTAGTTCATGTACGAAGTGCTTAAAGATAATTTTACCTTCGGAATACAAATAATTCATCAAGAAGTTTGTAACCTTCAACAAATGCAACTCGAGCTCCTTCGGGCCTTAGCTGAAGGGGGTCAACCGTCCCTCATGGTGAGGTCATTATTCAAAGACAAAAGATATCGCGCAAGATTAAATGGCGATGGCATTGCTGTGTACAAATGTGATGTGATTGAAGAATACATGATGCTCCCTCAAA
The DNA here is from genome assembly GCA_034699605.1 of Isotomiella paraminor. Classification (NCBI taxonomy): domain Eukaryota; kingdom Metazoa; phylum Arthropoda; class Collembola; order Entomobryomorpha; family Isotomidae; genus Isotomiella; species Isotomiella paraminor. The sequence continues at coordinate 9,301 of JAQGCL010000842.1, forward strand.
ATAATTGCACCCTCGAGTGGCCAGTAAAATTTATTCATCATCACGATATTAAAACTGGATGGCTGGCGGGGTTATCTCATGAGATTCACGACGAGAGTACCCCTGTGAAGTGCCCTGCTCCTAATTTTGTGTTTGATTTAGGAGGACAAGTAGTACAATTAGCTAACCGAACATTGTATTCAGACCTCATGGTTCTGCCGTCGCCTAGTGATGCTGTGAGCTTAATGCAGATGCCAGACATTTCATTTGACACGCCTGGTGTTTACTCAATAGAACAAATAACGCAGCAAGAATCAATTCTCGGTTTAATAAAAGAATTGCGCAAGTCAACGCAAGTTGACATGATTCTTCAACATCAAGCAGAAGGCGAAGAGTTAACTCATCAGCAATTACACATCACAGATATGCTCAAACGTTTAATCGTCCAACCTTTGGTCGAAACTGTGACAAAAACCTTCACTTTTTTCATCGTCGTGGTGGTTGTGATTATTGTGGTCTACTTCCTTTCCAAACACAAATCTCGTGTCTCAACATATCTCAGCTCAAAAGTACTGTTGCCATTCACACAAAGGCATCCAAATCCTCCACACATTTATTCCACCATCCCAACTGGTCATCATCGTGATGATGAAATACCTTTAGTTGTGGTGGCTGGTGTGTAGTCTCAATTTCCCCATTCATCATTCAACAATCTGCCGTCTATTTCTTATCCACATGATCAACTCTACATACTAAAAAAAGCAAATAAATAAAAGAAATTAACTACATAAAAATGCCTTCTTCGAACCAGCGGAAAAAGATACGGCGATTGAAAAAGAAACAATTTAAAGAACTTAACAATTTGTGTATTAATAAGATCGAGTTGACTAAGCAAATAAAAAATGCTACTCCGACAGAATGGTTCCCAGTGATGAAATAGAAGAATATGATATTAATGATCGGGGTGAATTTGTTCTTAAATCCACTATTCTCAAACAAAAGCAATGTGAGGAAAACCACAATAAGATTTGCGTAAGTTCGTCACCACATAAAAAAGCGAGAGGAGATGCGAATTTGCCAACTGAACTAACTCCACTGAACTGACTGACTTTGGTTGGTTTGGCCTACTCTCTGGTCTGGTCTAGGATGTTGAGAAAACTGAGTTAAATGGGTTGTCCATTTATTCGTACAGATTTAATTGGGCTCTTACTCAAAAATCTTTCACTTGAGGACTCCGTCTAATTATGTTTTCCCCGGAAGTGGTGAAGAGAGATTCTCAAAAACCTGCGGATTGGAATTGACAAAGTATTTGCGTGAACAACGGGTGTCCTTAAAAAGTCGGTTGGTTCTCTAAGTTATGCTCTGTCTGATTGGGGAAGGAGAAAGCGAGTAGTGAAAGTGAAGACGACCTAGTCTGGGATGCCTTTATAGTATTTTCTAGGTCACGTTACGAGTACATTCAGTCTCTATTCTTCCTCCTACGTTAGGTTTTACACTTTCACTTTCACTTACTTACACACAGACAGTCCTACATTTTGCAGGTTTCTATTTAGTGGAGAGAAAGAAACACTAGAAGAGATCTACCACTACTACCATACAATCGATCCAAAGAGTGAGTTTGCAGAGAAGAGAAAGTCACGTC
>JAQGCL010000843.1:0-10906 GCA_034699605.1 Isotomiella paraminor
TCCTTTGTCCATTCACAACTTGTTGTTTATTCAAAAAGGTTCAACTACTAACTATTAAAACTCGACTCAATGGCACATTTGACTTTCTCCTGTTCGGAAGAAAGAGGATTAGGAGAAAACCCAAATCAACCTTTCAACTTAAGTCAGACTGAGTAGGCAATATGTATCGTGGCAATAAAGTAGAGACACACCGAGAGGCTGTGATATCCCCAACCAAGCCTTTTCCTCTAAACTCAGACTCCGTTGGTTCGGAATAAGAAGAAGAAGACGCGCAGAGACAGATAGCAGAAATGAGATGGAGAAACCGTGGTGGATATGGGCCTTGCTCCTTGTAGAACTAGAGACAAGACAGTTAGGGAGGGATAAACACCAAATGGCAATAGGAAATAAGACAAGGCCAAGATTTGTTCTCTTTCTTCTCTGAGTTGGTTTTTAGTTTAGGTTGAGAATCTAACTGATCTTAACTGCACGAGAGAGAGAGAGAGAGAGAGCTGAAGTTCACGAGTCCTACGCTTATCTTACCTCCTTCTACAACACATCATACTTTTCCTTTTCTTCCATACTTTGGTTAGAGGGAAGAAAGATAGTCCAACCGTTCTGTCCCTCTTTCTCCTTTGCCAATAAGCTATCATACAGGATATAATACAACATTCGCACATTCTTCTTCTGCTACGTTTGACGCTACGTGTGCATTCTCGAGATCCGATCCCCAACCAAAAAGCAACCAACCTCTACTATTTCCATTTGGTCGTAGTAGTGGTGGCAGGCAGTGTTCTCTTGCCTCTCTCCACTTTCTATTCCATTTTATTCTATTCATTCCCTCACTTCTTTACTACTTTAGCCAGGAAAGCAAAAGCACTGTTGAGTTGAGTTGCTTTACTTTACTTTTACTCACGTCAGTGAAGAAGTGAATGCATGCACTATAACCCAACGCGCACAGATTAGCTCTGCCAGCAGCAGAGAGCCAAGGCAAGTTAAGTTACGTTGTTATACCATCCACTTTCCACTTTCCTTTGCCTCTTTAAGAGCGGTGAGATGAGAAGCGAATCCAGCTAGTCTAGTTCACTCTCTACTCTGCTCATCTACTCTCTCTCGTCTCGTCTCTTCTTTCTCCTAGGACAAGTAAAAAGCAAAGCTAAAGAGAGAGCTACACAATTGAGTTAGAAGTTTGTGTTGCTATAATTTGTTTTCTCAACGTGAAAGGAAAAAGAGGTGAGAGTACTTATCAACGTTGCTTCTTCTTCCTCTATTTGCTCAAAGCTAAATTTTTCTGACCCAATACATACACTTCTTTTGTTCCGATGTGTTTGTTGGACTGATAGTTCTAGCTACACTCCACAATTCCAAAACAATACCAAAAGCACAATACTTGAAGTAGGGAAAGCATCGTATTGTACGTTATCAACTTTTAAGTTGTTGTATGTATTTTCATTTCTTTTGCATTTACAAAAACTATACGAAGAAGGGAAACAGTAGGAATCCACAATTGGGTACAATTTCCTTCAATGGCTTCTGTCAAAATGACTGTCACAGAAGAATGAGCACAGGATTAGAATGTTCACCTGTTGTCCTCGCTTTTTCACAACATAAATTGCAAGTATTGATGTCCCGACATTTTCATTGAAACGAACTTTCTTTTCAAAAAACATTTATATCACAACATTTGTTTATATTACATTCGTCTGTCTTTACAGGCGAAAAAAGAAGTCGTGGCCACTGCCATTTGCTCTAATTCATTTGACGTTCGGGAGCACGTGGAGGCAGATAGACGTCAGCAGGAAGTATATTTTACAAAGGATGAAGACACGAATGAGAGTACCGGAACTCTAAGTAGAATACTTGTTTCATTTACCTACAGTGATTATCATCATCATCGACTTCCTCCTCTGCTTTTATCCCCTTAAACAGCAAGAACGAGTACGTTTTGGAAATAGGGAAACTACAGAAAAGGAAGAAGAGATATAGTGAAAGTGGAAACTAATAAATATCACATCACAGCAAATTGCATACGTGCAAGTACCCAAAACATAGTTTTCTAAACGTGCGGAAAAAAACAGTGGGCTGATAAAAAAAAGTTTTGGAATCTAACTCGCTCTCTGCCTGAGTGCAGATCAAGTTGATCCGTATAGTTTTTAATAAATGCCCCCGAAGGTAAATAAATCATCGTGTTTTCCGTGTCGGAGAAAGTGAGCGACAGTGACTAAGAACTTAAATTGAATTCAAGCAAAAAGAAGACAACTAATCAATCTCATTTTTCAAAGTGTCCAACATCCAAAAGTACTTGCCAAACGGGAGAAGAGAGAGAGCTTTCTCCTTTCACGCTGTCAACACAAAAGAAATAGAGAAGGGAAGACTAGAGGACGGGGGAAAAGGTGAAGGAGTAAATTGGGAACAAAAGAATTGATTTGATTGCCCTCCTGTTGTTAGACTTAATTTAATTTAATTTGATGTGACTTTTCCGTGACTGCGACTTAAGTCAGCAAGTTGTCTCCCCGGATGTCATTTATTAGTCTATTTTACCGTGGACAAGTTGCTATTTGTATCCTCGCACGTGATGTGTCGTGTTCTCGTTGAGTGAAAGCGAGTCACGTCAAAGTTTATAGAGTGCACTTGAGTAAGTAAACTGTTGTACTTAAAGCAGTCATAATATATGGAATGAATTAGCGAGACAGACTCAAACAAACACCCAATATAACGCCAGTCTCACTCGTCAGATTCAGATTACCATTTCACTCACTCAAGTCGCCTTTAATCGGATTAAGTGAAATGCGTCCGTGTATCTAAAATGTGTGGAAAGTGGAGATGAGAGGGACGGAGAGCAATTACAATCAACTCCCCACTCAACAATCAACGTGAAAAGGTAAAATTATAAATAGACAACGTGTCCATGCTTTTCCTTTCAGTCCTTTGTGAAAGTTTGCTTGGATGCATCAAAGTGAACATATGCACAACTCCATGTTTGTTCATCTCATCCTTTCTTTTACTCTAAATAAATCGTAATTGACGGTATCTAATAAATCCTTTAGTTGTGACGAGGCTTATTGCGCAATTTGATAGAGCTGAGCTAGCTTTCACCCTGATCCCAAGTCAGTGGAAAATATGGCACATATGTTCTTTAACTCCTGTCAGACGAAATGATTGATTAATGTGTATTATTACAATTTATTTCAGGGCCACTAACACGACGACTGATCGGAATTAATCACCGCTAGTAATTGTGATACGGTACGTTGACCAACAGGGAACGTGTTCAAAAGTCTGTTGTAAATGAGTATCCATTTTTACTCCCATCGGCCAAATTCAGTCCCTTTTAATAACAATATTATCAGACAACTCTCCAAAGTGAAAGTTAAACTTAGAGTGGGTATTCTTGAAACTATCTCACTCACAATCAGTCATTGATACTCCAGTTAATTCCTACCTATCGTGGTATCTGTGCCGTGCCAAAATGTGTGAGGAGTGAAGTTAAAAGTGAAATATTTGACTAACCGTAATTCCATCACACAACATAACGTTACCATACTTTATTTGGTTGGTCCTCAGTTACTTACAAAGTTTTCAGTTCGCGAGAGCATTCCGTACAACTTAAGCATCTTCAAGGAAACATCGCCAATTGATCTTATATTTTAATAACTACCCAACCTCGAAAAAATGGATGCCATGTCAGAGACCACGAGCTTGAGTAGCGGTGATGTAAGGTAAGACATTTACAAGCTTTGGGGAGAAGGGTGAGGATAAATGATGAAGTCAACACTTGCAATTACTAAATAATATCAGACTGGAGGGTGGTGGACTAGATGACCATCCAGTGTTCCCGTCCACATATAGGCCATTCCTTGAGGAGCTCTGTGAGAAAACAAAGTTCAGTAAAAATGAAATCCGATTTCTTTACAGAGGATTTAAGCAGGTAGGTTCAAGCCCGGATTTCAGATCATTCAAGTTTACAAGTTACCATTTTTGTTTCTAATGCATTTTTGAAGGAATGTCCCGGTGGAATTGTCCAAGAAGATACGTTCAAGGAAATTTACGCTAAATTTTTTCCATATGGAAGTACGTAAGCAATTTTGATTCCGACCATTACTAAATCTGAAACATAGTCTTCCGTTCAATCGTGAGAGACACAACAGGCACACCACAAATAGGATTTCAGACCCTTTCTTTTATTTAATAAAACGAAACAAGCCTCAAAACCAAGCTTAAGCTACTCAAGTCAAATACATAAAGATTAGAGCCCGTTTACATCATTTCTTTCCGGCCTTGGAGAAAGTCAGGAAAGAAACAGTCAAGTCTAGGCACTTATACTCTCTACACTGCGTGTATTGGTTTCCGTTATGTTCCGCCTTCCCTTGTTTGCAATTTAAGTTGTAAAACCTTGTGTTTTTAGGAGTGAAAGTGAAGAGAAAGTACCGCACAGTATACTTATACTACGTACATGTATTTTTCTCAGGAGACCATTCTGCTTCTACTTCTGTTGGGTTGCACTGCTCAAATGTGCACATGATATATATGTTCGATTATCATTGAACCTTGGTCGTCCGGACATTCGTTCTGAATTGTAAGTAGGTACGAATAGGTATAGGCACATTAAAATAAGTGAGTTTCTCTCTTGAACATTTATATTTGTACCATTTCCTCTTCATCTTTCAAAGTAAACCATTCCATAACCATAAATAGATAAGACAAAACTGGAGTGAACGCCATCAAATCAAAAGTGGGCTTGTCTACTCTTCTGATGAGAATTTATGGATAATATATGCATAGTACAAGGGTGATATATACAACCTCTTCTGCAACAAAAATTCTTGAATCATTTTTTCAAAGATTAGATCTCGCATCTTGAATTTAATCTCGACGAGACGAAGCTGCGAGTAGTTAGCTGTACACTGTCCTTTTTTAGGCGGTATTTTCCTTCTGCCTTGTGATTTTCTTTCATTTACGAGCTAGCAACCAAAGTGAAAGCAAGCGTAGTAAAATATAACCATCAGCTATTTGCATTAAGCAAAGTTAACAGCACTGCCGCCACTGCCGTTACTCTTTCCTTCCACTTTGTGACGCTGGTGTTTGAGGTATTAAATAAAATAGATTGCAAGTAGGTACTTGGCTGAGTGAGTGGAGTGAAAGAGGAGAAAGGTCCTCTTTATTTATATATCTGCTTTATATCTGCTTCCTTTCTCGGGACGCAACACGGCCCTTTTAATATCAGTCAGCAATTAATGTAATACGTAGTGCAAGGAAGCTGAAATGAAACTAAAGGTGGACCCCTGTCTCTGTTTTCTTTATCTTTTTATTATTGCTTTCTCTTTGTTGGGTTTCTCTAATTTAATATGTTTAACGTGGGTAACACTGGAAAAGAATGAATGATATTGTTGATATTTCTTTCATGATTTCGTTAATTTTTTCTTAGTATTTCCACGTATTACCTTCACTGCTCCTTGTAAACAATACAGCTAATACTGGATTACAAAGACTAAACAGATTAGACCTTCACTTAAGTCCCACATGTTGGGTTTATATCTGGATAAAGCAATTCGTGGACAAGAAATAATTTGATTGTGTGCCTTTCTTTTTTTCCTTTACAGATTCATCCATGTATGCTCACTTAGTCTTCAAAGCTTTTGATATAACTAGCTGTGGTGCAATTACTTTCAAGGTATGAGCCAACTGTGACATAATGGGGAAAGTTTGCTGTACATTTGTTAACTTTTTAGGACATGATCATCACTCTGTCAACCCTTCTACGGGGCACAAGTCGAGAAAAGTTGAGATGGATATTTTCACGTCTTTACGATTTAAACGGAAATGGATTCATCACAAAACGAGAGCTTTTCGACATCGTTACTGCAGTGCATGATTTGGTCGGGGTTTCCAAACAGGTTGGTTCCTCATATCACCTAAATTGATTCTTGTTCCGTCCAAAGCAGATTGGCATTTTGTTTTTTGCGTCATACTAAGATTATTTGATTCACAAGAAACGGAGAGTGTGATTGAGACAAGTTGAGATGAAAATCTATAAAGGCCACAGTTATTTGAATGACAAAAGGGACAAGAGAGGCAACAAAAAAAACTGACGATATTCGTAGAAAAGATGATAAAAGGTAAATCATTACAGTGAGATTTTGATAAACTGTTCACTTTATCACTAGGTCAATCCAACTGTGTAAAGTGAGAATCAATGAAAGAAAGCGTTAGACTGCATTGCCAGATCAAGCAAGAGGTGCATGTGGTGATAACATCAAATTCAGGAGTAGTGGAAGCGATTGAATTGAGAGTTGAAATTGACTGAATGAGAAAACTGGTCCAAACATTGACTGGGTCTATGAGAAGAGATGATGTGATGGAAAGATGAAAGTGAAAGTGTTTCTTATACTTATTATTATGGTTATTGCTTTTCTTCACTTCATTCTTTCCCTTTCATTCGTACTTTCCCTCTTCATGTTCTTCGCCGAATTGAATTGTGCCTGGTGTTGTTGGACTTCCATGTGTTCGTTGGTTCACTTGCTTACTACAGTTCAATTCATTCATACATATTTCCTTTCTTCTTTGTAGGCACAAGCAGAGGACCGAAAAACGAGAGACCACGTGGACAAAATATTTTCCAAGTTCGATGTGAACAGAGATGGGATCGTGACAATCGAAGAGTTTCTTGAGTCCTGCTTAAAAGTAAGTTGAAAAACCGGGCAAATCAGTAGCAGTTTTGGTGGTAGGATAAATAATCGCGAAAAAATGATAGATAGTACTGCATCAACCAATGTATGTCCACCCACCCCCACCCACATCATTCATTCAAAAAATTGCACAATGGTCCGTTTGATGTTTTTTTCTGTTTTTTTATGCCTACTGCTTTACGGCATAAGAGGATTGCCTTTCTTTTATACATTCCCTTTCTCTGCTTTCTCTTTTTCCTGCCTATCATTTTGTGTCCTGTCACTTTTGCCAAAACGGCGCTGATACATTTACTATTCTCGTCTTATGTTTAGGGATCCCCTCTCTCGTGCGAGGGAATGGGTAAAAAGTGGATACAAAGCTTATCCGGCATTATGCTTTCTGATCTTTTAAACCCCTTTTTTCGGGTGGAGCTCACTTTTATTCCTTTCTGATTTCATGATTGAAGCCTTTTGGATGTAAACGTTATATCCATTGCATTCTATTTGATACATCACTAGGATTTTGTAGGAAACATAGTAACTTCGAGAGAATGAAACTCTTGCCAACCGAACCGCATCGGGATATGTTTAGTTTCTTGTTATTACATAGTTTTCAACTAATTGTAAGGATTATTCAATGCACACATGCACGATTGGGCCAATTTATGATACCAATATCAAGGCTCCCCAATGACATGGTCTCTTTAAAATTAAGACTTGTGTCCGGCAGTTTGGAATATCATGGGTGAAAGTTTTCTATGCATTGCAGCCAAAGTGTAAAAAAAAAATCTTTCATTTTCAGGATGAACTGATAATGAAGTCCTTGCAAGTATTCAGTAGTACAACGCTATGATGGTACGCGGAAGATACTGATCAGCGTGATAGCAATTATTATGAAGAAGATGAGGATGGAGTCTGATGATGCATCTTCCCATATATGCATTCCGTATCCCTCTTTCTTACGTTCCTGTGAACCATTGCAGTCAGTATCTACTTAATGTCATGAGATTGATTACCCACCACTACACATAACTACATAAATTACCACCAGGTTGGTTTCCTTCTGTATGTCTCGCACACTTAGAATTCACTACAGTCGGGTCACAACAGAATGAAACCAACGAACTATGCGTGATGGCCATCAAATGGAAAATAATAGTGAAAGTAAGTGACATTCAAATGCAAATTTAACTATCTAAGATATAAACATACTTGAACACGATAACGTTTTTACGTACAATACAAGTTACCTAAATTCGTTCCAAAAATTCAACTTTTAAAAGAACGCGTATCATTCAATCAGTCCAAAAAGGAGAAAGCAAAGAACCAGTTGAAATTTTTCGACAAGCAAAAAAGCACTTACGTTTCGTATTTGTAACAAAAGGCTGGATAATACATTGAATATTCTTTTAATGGCATGGAGGAAATGGAATTGTCTGCCTTTTTGTAGTAGCTTTGTATTTCCAGCTTTCAAAATTAGCTTTTAAGGAATAACACATGAACTTTAACAGGAGGGGCAGACGAGGTACTTTGGTTTTGCACTATGTATGTTACCTGCATGGTTTAGTGAGTGTTTGTTTGTATTTATAAATACACCACTGTTAGACATTAAGAAAGCATAGCAAAAAAGATGAATTATATGATGGCCTTTTCCATCCAGCACAGTCAATCAATCAATCAACCAACAACTTGTTAAGCAATCAGTTTTAATCTAGCGATACTTAACACAATATTTCACCACTTTATGCAGATTACTTATCAGTATCAGTACAAGTATATGAAATGTATACAGACGAAAGGGTTTCCTTTAGTTTAAAAAAACATCAATTCTTTAAACTAGGTTTTAACCAGTAGTCTCCTAAGCATTGGGTTCATATAGTCTAACCAATAATCGGTGTATGTATTCATTATTCCCTGTAAATACCGTTGAAGATGAATACCTAAACAAAGTGATATGTAATAAACAGTCATACGGTGTCCTCAAAAGTCTTAGGTATTATTACGATACGTCTACATTAAACATGTAACGAACTATAACGAAGAAAACCATATGGTCGTAATTATTTCAAAATTATTACGCTCCTTTTATTCACTGTTGCACAGGACAGAGGAACGTATACTGCTAAGCTAACAACTAGCCTGGTGTTTTAAACAAAAAATTTAAGACTTATGAGAATGAAAGTTGATTATATTACTTGAAATAATAAAATGTAGTTATCAATTCATCCAAATTCCTTCATTGATTTAAGGATAAGGCCTATGCGGACGGGATAGAACAAGGACTTGTTTTAATTCTTAATAGCAATGCAAACTTTACGATGTTACCTCGGAAGGAAGAGTGAAACACATCCACATAAATCTCGTTCATTTTTACTGACGGCAGGCATAAATTTGCAAAAGAAAGTCCACCAGCTTTTTTCGGTCTGCGGCTGCCGACTCGCTTACTTGACAATGGGCTTCTACACTTCTTCCATTGATGCATAAACAGAGTGAAGCCATAAAGTTAAATGGAGAAAAAAGTGTCCTCTACATTAGGTAAGGCTCACTTGACTTTCTTCCTTCCTTTCCTCTCTCTCTGTCTTTGGTTCCCCTTTTCTTTCATTCGTCTTTGGGATGGCCATGAAAATTAAGTGGCTGTACGAGTCAAATTGTCCTATATCAGAGCGAGTGATATACTTTTCCTTTCCTTTTACCAAGACGACAAGATTTACCATGAAATCGTACATAGATCTCATCCTCCCCTTTCATCATCATTTCGCAAGCCTCCCAAAACCTTGTTCCGCACACAAGTGCAAGCGTGGATGTACTACCATACATCTTAAAATCCTATTCACCAAGTGGTGTTATGGTGTCAATGTTAGGCTGGTAGTGGAGTGGTGTAAGTTGGTTGTTAGTTATTGGGCTTTTGGCTAACTTCCAATCATAATGTTCTTTTCTTGCCCATGGGCCGTGAAAAATGGCAAATTCTCCCTCACTCTCGCTCTCACCGCACTTTCTCATCTCCTCTCATCCTGTCCCCCAGTCGCCCAGTTGTACTTTCTCAATAAGATCGTGCTGTATACGTTACTTACTGATCATGGTAGTACGAGCTGAATTAGCCAGTTGAGCCAGACCAGGGCGTTAAATATACAACGGTTTATTAGTCTGTTTTATTGCCTCTATAAATACATAAATAAAACAAAAAAAATATGCACAATAGAGAGAAAGAAGAGAAATAGACTCCCTTTCTTTCTCCTTTTTTTTAAGTTGATGCTGAACAATTGGGATGAAGGCCAGACCAGACCAAGTGCAGGAACTATACAAAACCATAAGAAGACCAGGGTTTTCTCATTTCGATGATAAATGGATGACTGAAGGAATGAATAAAATAAAACAGAGAAAGTAAAGTACCACTTAAGAATAAGAACAAAGATATATAAAAATGTTACGAAATCTGTATTGCTGGTCTAATCATTATTATCTTTATTCATGAATTCTTATTCCTGCTCTCTCATCATTTATTTATTCAACTGTAGAGGCTACGATGTTGGCTTGCGATTGGATCTACCATAAATAAACCCAAAAAGGCGTCAAACAGACAGCTCTTATGAAGGACAAATTTTCTTTTATGTGCCGCTCACTTTCAGTTACTTTGGCTGTGTTTCTGCAATTCAGACTAAGTCAGTCATATCCAGAAATGGTTGTGTCGAGGAGTAGGTGAACTGGTTGCTTCCTTATAATTTGTATGATACAACAGGAATGCGTTATTAGTCAAAGAGAAAGTGTATCAGTTTTCGCCCACTTTCTCTTTTCCTTTCCTTCCCCCAATTCATTCTGTTCAATGGTAAATAACCATGTTGTGCATATATACGCATTTCTACTTACCCAAGGGAAATTTGTCGTGCAACACTCCAACCAACAACATTTTTCGTCAGTCGATGGTGAGATATTCCTCCAATTCATCAGCAACACCTGACTACTACAAAATTACTCATTACCAAAGTGAATTGGTAGAGAACTGTTTAGTTTAATGTTTGTTAGGCTATATTTGATATTCTTTTGTTCTATATTACTTTTTTCCCCATACAGCTTGACTGTCTTTAGATTCTTTCACTTTCACCATCCATCCCTATGCTACGCCACTTGTATTGAACCTTCATTCCTGCCTTCATTCTTTCTTTCTTTCTTTCTTTCTCTCGCTTGTGAAGCTCAGGGTAGGCTCATGGGGGCTCTGATATGTCGGACTAAAAAGCCTGGGTACATGAGTGCTAGTTTGCTTACGT
>JAQGCL010000844.1:0-10903 GCA_034699605.1 Isotomiella paraminor
GAAAACCCATAACATTACATACTTCCCATCAACACCAAACTTATAATGTTATCAATAGCGAACTGAAGTAGGACAATCGGGGTTCCGTTATCAATGAAATTTCCGGAACTCCCCATCTTCACCCTCACCTCCGTACAGGATCGAAGGACCCTTCGCAAACCTTTGTCCATGCCGATCCCCTGCGTCCCCTTCCATCGCGCCAACACATCCACTGAGTGAACATTCGTGTACGCAGCTACACTGTACATTACAATGTTGGCCGTGATCACACATTCAAATACAAGGACAACGGAGAAGGTCAAATCCGCCCATGACATTCCCTCGTGGTACACAATTGTGATATACCCACAAAAAATTCCAACTTGTGTTGTGTTGAGCACGCAGAGGGGAAGTATTGCGGCTTCGTTAATGTTATTTACCACCCTAGAGAATAGCTGTAGTTGCCGGTAGGTGATTAGGAGCTTTGAGCCAATTTTGTTGTCCAAGGTTCTCGACCGTATCCTGTCAATCGTGGTATTCTTCAGGCTAAAAGGCACGACAGTTTAGAGTGGATACTCAAATTGATGTTTGACTTACTGCTTCAAATATTCCCCAATACTGTTTACACCGCAGTGGAAAGAGAACATAATCCCCATGCTCACATAAACGAAGAAGTAGTACGTCATTGCAGTGTCCATTAGTAGTACCGCGGGAGTCGCAACCTTGGGAATGTGGAATCCCCAGGGGAGGAAGCCTGCTGTCGGGCTGCAGTCGTCCAGGGTGGATCGGAGGAAATGAACGAGGGTACATGGGGATAGAATGGATATTAGCAGGAGGACGAGTGGGAACCATATTTCAGTACTGATGGCAATGTACAGAATCAGTTTTCCCATCTGGCCTTTCTTCATTTCTGGAAGGATCTGAGTGAGCGCGTGCCAGAATTCCTTCAAGAAAGGCAACTTTCGGGTCACCTTTTCCCGCAAATTCCTGGGGTAGACTTCCTTTACTGCATATTCATGTCGGTTCCCCGACGGTTTTTTCCAGCGAAATGATTTGTCGAATAGCAAAAGTCCGTTGAAGTACACAGCCAGCTCTTCCGCCTTTTGTAGTAGTGCCAGTCCGATAAACTAAGCTAGGATACATCCCAGCATAACGATCCCAGAAATGACGGTTGTCTTGAAAAATGGCTCTGCGGATTGTTGCACATGACCGTACATGCGCCAATTTGAGAGGAGGAAATAAGAAGTGTACAGTGCGGAAAAGAATGGGAGGGACAGGTTGCTCCTGACGGTTTTTGGGACAAAGACTTGATGTCTTTCAGACCAAAGCAGTGGGGAGCTAAAGCAGACGTTGGAGGTTTTCATGAATACTTTGATAAGGGGCATGTGCTCCCCGATGGTCGGCATGGTGAGGTTTCTCTTCTGAACCGATGGTGATACTATACTGTGATTATTCGAAAAATGATAGACTTTTACGGCACGTCAACTTACTTTAAATGAGACATTTACTCGTCACGAAATACATTAAGACTCAACGTTATGTCTACTTCACCTTTCTCAAGGCTTTGTTTGAACGAAGGAAGGTCGAACAAAGTAAACAAGGTAAACCCGTTAAGCGGACGGCAGGGCTGCCTTGTATAAATACGACTCAAGGTGGACCAAGGACAGGGCCGAAGTTCTTGGTGTGCACAAGAAGTCCTTACAACAATAGACGAACATGACCAGTATGTATGTTCTTTCGTGTCCCATCGTGGTTAGGTAATTCATACGTTTATAATGTAAGAAATGTCAATCTTGTTCAGGAATATTCCAGTTTTGCCTTACCCAATGTTTGATGAATTGAGGTACATTTTATTTGTTTTGACTAAGATTATGTTTGAAATATACTGACATAGTTTGAACTAACAGGTGTGCACTGTTGTTTATGAAACACAGGGATTTGTAAAAGCGATATCAACTGTCCCATATTGCCTCTAGATAGATGATACTCATGCCAGAATAATATGAAGATTAAATTGAAGGACAAATGCCATTAAAATTCACCTGCTCCATCGATTATAAAAACTATATTTCCTTAAGGAAGTCATCAGTTCAGCAATACAGGTTCCTAAAACATGGGGTCTTCCAGGTCATGAAATGCTAAGGTCTTGTTTGGGGATGGATTGTAAGTCTTTCAAACTCAAAGATGTGAGACTCAGAATGAGATTTGAGATCAGTTACCATATCATCTGATGTATGCTTCATGGATTAGGTATCGGTCACAATGCATAGGATTGGCATACTAGTGGTCGCTTTTGTTGTCATTGGTTGATTGGCCGCACCTCTTGTCCTAAAACGATATGGCATCGATTGTTCATCCGTTTATGTCAATCTTTGAGGACCCTGCCTTGACGTTTAACAAATCCACATTAGAGTTGTAAATTAGATTACTTAACCGACTTTTAGCCATAATCGTGCGCCTTCGTTACGACGTTATATTTTAGATTTTTTATATAAAAATATAAAGCTTTCTTCCTAGAATACCAGCTATCGATTTTTGCTTGATTTTGGTTTTCCGTGTGTAACTTACTGGACTAATGTAATTAGTTACCCAAGTTAACTTAGAGAGTCGCAGTTCGATATGAAAAAACTAGACTAGGTAAAGTATACTTTGCGAACATATATTTTCCGATTTGCCAATTTTGCAACTCGAAAAGTGAGATGTCCATTTTAAAGAATAAAACTAATCCTATCATCTCACAAACCTTTACTCTGGCCAGGGCCATGGCGGTGAACAGCAACACTCCGGGTTTCTCTCTCCGTAGTAGGGAATCTAAGAAATCCAGATCTAAAAATGGAGACAAGCATCCCATACCATTCTCTTGGCCTTTCGAGCACTTTGTACGGAAAACCGGTCGACTATTTCTGTACACACACTTTGGTATATTTGCCCCATTCGAATTCCGCTACGTCAAGGAAAAGGGTAGAACACTCGTACTCCCCGTCACAACCCACTGGAAACTTCCCTTTGCCAGAACAAATCCTTATCTCATGGCCTTCATTCCGCTTGGATGTCTGGGGTTCTTTGGAACCCTGATTAAAATTGGTGGCGGTCCATTTCATGTCATGACGACCTTTGTCGTTGTTGACTTGGCCATTGTGGCTGGCCCAATCGGCTTGTCGCTAAGGAAGGTGGATAATCTGAGGAGGGTTGGGAAGCATATGAACCTAGCGAGTGTCACACATGTTGCACTCTGCAGTAAGTTCAGGTAATGAGGTTGCTATAAATATATTGGGATTTGCATTTTTCAGACTTGATTGGAACAACACAGCCGGAAATAGAACCCGAAGAGAGGAGACGGTTGCAGGCGGTCGTGAGGCTGGTGAAAATGTTTTACCACATCCCTGCCGTCATCATGCCTTTCGTGGCCATCATCTGCTCCACAAAGTACAACCCTGTGTTCTTTGTGGCCAACTACTTCGCAGAGCTGCTGAAAATAAGGTCGCTATTGATATACTTCTTTGGATACTTTGTCATCGCGGGAGCCTCCACCTGGCTCGTCGCTTGCCTCCTGACATACCTAGAAATGCTGGTCACCATTGCGCTGACCGATATGGGCTGCCTTTGGGAGTGGGCGGTGTTCAACGCACCAGACAAAACGACAGGAATGTTCAAAAATGGGATGGGGTTCGATAAAGCCGTCATGGTGCATAGGAGCCTTCAAGTATTTGCGGCAAGGAGCAAGGAGATAATGAACGTCCTCATGGCCCCATGCCTACACCACGTGGGGTGTGTGATCCTTGCGACGCTGTGCGTAAACATGTTATTCTCTCCCCTTACCTGGGAAGTTCCTGGGGCCTTCGTCGTTCCGCTAGTTGGGATAGTGTTTGCCACGGGGAATGAGTACGTTGGGATTCAATGTGCCGCGTACGCGTCCACTGTGTCCCTGGATTTCATAAAGACGAGCAAAATGATTCATGGCGGGCATCCGTATAGACGGAGGGTCCTCAGGGCTCTGCTCCCGTACTACGTCAACATCGAAATGATCACGAGCGTTGAATCAATCCATAAGGGATTGGATAACATGAATTTCCTCAACTATCTCAACCGGGTTGCGGACAACACGGTGACGATACTTTGCACATAATTGCTCCAACAATATTGGGGGTGCTCTCTTTCTCTTGTTGTGTATACATAGTTAGGTCATTGTCATTGACCATTGTCATATGTCAAACCGACCGATCTTAACTTGGTCTTAAATTATGTAATAGGATTATGTCTTAACTTGGACTTAAATTTGTTCATTGGGCCTATGGCGTTTCATGTAAGATGAACGTGATTGAGATGGATTTCAACTTCCTCGTGTTACCTTGTGTTGCATTTATTTGAACGGCTTCCTTAATTTCTGAATGTACACAGTTTTCTCCACATACATTGTCTTAATTTGGATGTGCCTCAGCTTGAAACAGAGCAAATTACCCCACCTGTGCTTGGTGGCGGGTCCTTTTGTAATGCGTTCTTTTTTTTAAGGATTTCGACGCAAAATACTTAGTTACAACGCCGGTGCTGAAGGTAGCAAGCACTGTAATCTCAATTGTAGACTGGCTTTAATAGCTTCCTGCGAACATTTTAGCTATTAACTTACGTTGCTTGTCTCCTAGAGACACAAGAACCATCGGGTTGTCCAACCTGAATATGTTTGTGAGACCTGCAGATGACTTCCTTCCGAGGTAAAGTTAAGTATATTGTGTTCGTCTTGTTGCAACATTCTAAACATAAACATTTTACCCTTTTATTTTGATTGCTAAACCAGAATATTAGAAAAATAGAATGTATAAAAGAAATGTACTGTTGCGTCGGTATAACTAATTGTAAGTATGTTTACTTCTCTGCAATAATATTTCCATGACGATGATTATCCGATAACGGTGTAGGACTTCCATCGTTTAAAGCGTAATCCGATCAAATACAATCGGACACGCCAACCTACTGCCGTCAGCTACTCCACACAAAAAAGTCCACATGTCAGGCCAAGGCCAGAGAAAGCAAGAACAAGAGTTGTGACAAAGCTAGAGTTGTATAGCGATAGGCGCTGCGGCCCAACAACCTGATGTCCTGATGACACATGTGGCTTTGTGTGTCTTGTCAGCCTAGTATTGATGTCTGCCACACCTTTTGTGAAGACACCTGTCATTTCCGTCCACTTGAAGTAGGTGAGGATGGTTGAGGTGTGTGGAGGGGTGAAGACCATGTATCGTTTTTCAGAGAGAAACAGTTCATCAACAGTCCTGTACCACGGAGCGTGGGGGTATTTCGCCTTGAAGTATTGAAATGTAGTATCCATTGGTGCACTATAGAATCGAAGATACGCAAAAGCGGAATATTTGCAGCGAGCCAGACTTCCCTCCGTCAGCTGTCTTTCTCGCGCCCGATTGTACACGTATTTTTTCATCCTTGGTGCGATGTAGTGATACGTTTCATGGGTCCTCCAAACGATAACGGGGTACCCTATTCACTCCTCGAAGAAGATGGGTCAGCCCATCCAGGACGCGTCGCTCCCACTTGGGATGACTGTCTTGGACCGAGCTGAAGCCTATTCCCCAGAGCACATCGCCAACTGTGTCCAGGAAACCGTTGATGAAAATCAGGACACGGTCAATAGTGTGCATAATGTCAGCATCCGAAAAAGTTGGAATTTGGTCAGGGTAAATCTCCATACAGTCCTCCCTGGCTCGTTGCTGTACTGCAGATCTCACGTCTTCCTCCTTGTCGAATGACAATATGGGAGTCCTTTCTAATCGGTTTTTCCAAGCCGGAAAGGAATCAACGTCGCCGCCATAGTCGTGGAGGCAAGGAAGTGATGCCCATGAGCTGTAGGGCCGTCGCGGCGGAGGAACGTTAACCCAGTTGATGACCGTTCCGATGTACCCTGCACTCAGAACACGACGAAAATCAGAATCCAAAGTCCAAACGTCAGCCTGAACACGGTTATTCGCTTGAAGGCTGATGACACTCGAGGGCAATCGTCGACCAATGAACTCAGAAGGACCAAACAAATTCTTCCAAAATCAGACCCAGAATGGAGGTGCAGAATAAACCTCCCTCATAGCACCAGCAACCCCGCGAGGCTAAAAAAAATGACACCCCCAATCCGACCCACAGGTTTCCCATGAAGGGTTTGTGGTACATCTCGTATTCGTATTGAAAGGAACTCTCCTCCTTTGCACAGGACAGGAAGGAGTAGCCCCTGGTATCATAAGCAACCAACTCACTACAGAAACCAACCACGGCAACGGCTTCAACGAAGGGTGTCCAATATCGAGACGCTTTGTCCCAACCCGGCTCGTAGGACTGGTTGACTTTGGGTTGCGAAATGCGAAGCATCTCCCTCATCCAGCGGGCCAACCACACATTGGCTGCGACCACCATGGCATCATCATCCACTACGACTAAGTCGTTTCCATCGTTCCTAAACATCCATCTCACGTTGGAGTGTACGAGGGGATGGTTTCTCACGATGGACACTAAGCCGCTGGTCAATACCCCAGGAATTTGGACTTTATTATATTTTTCTTCTATTTTGATTTTGATCGGCGGAGGAATGGATATCAACCCGGTAATATGACCAGGCACCAGATTGAAAGGAAACAAACTTTGGATACCTTTGTGATTGTATGATTAGGAGAGGCCCTTGGGTGTTCCCAACAACTAATGACGGCGGGGGCAAGATAAGGAGGGCGACAAGTGACTCCATGTCAGCATTCCACACCATTGGCTTGTGGTCGTGGTGGAGGAGGTTCCAGGCGGTTGAGAATCCCATCTCATGACACGGAACTATCTACGAGGAACACCGTGCTCCTGCTCCTCCATTTTCCCCTAGTAGTTCGCTGTTCGGCTACTTTGGTAGCGTTCCACGACGTCTCCCACGTACTCAGCCATGGAGCTGAAGGTATGGGCAAACCGTTTAGGGACCTCTTTAGTCGAGCCCCAGTAGTTGGCGCAGATGGAAAGCAAGACCAACTCGGCCCTTCGACCTCCCATATGAACATTCAAGGGACCCCAAGACGACAACCAACTCCCATCTCCCCAATATTCACCCTCCCTCATTTGAGCTCCCCATGTCCAGACCGTGCTGGGTGACCGTGAGGCTTGGAACTCATTCCGTCGCCCTTCGCCAAAAATGACTGTCTGCCAAATTGGTTCGTGCGAGGCTTCATAAATGTTGTCGTCCAGGATTCGACCCAGATCCGGATGCTACGATGTGCCCCAAGCTGTAACTATGCTGAGGACTGTCAATGCTGAAAATACTGACTTGACCTGCATTTTCGTTTTTAAAGTCTGAGCAATCTGTAGGTGACCAAACTTCTTTCTTCAAAAATATTGCTTGAGAGAGCACATGTTGATGTATAATCAGATACGATGTTAATGCATTATCTTGGATATTTCCAAGGCGATAGATACAACGCCAATCTGCGAATATGTATGCCACGTTGGCTCATTAGCGGAAGTGTTTTTCATTGGATTTCTGGATAAACAATCTTTTTAATAGCATCAACTCTTACAACGGCGGTATACGCCATATAATTTAGAATATTCGGATGTTTGCTGGTGGTTGTCACGCACACTAAATTCTACCCGAGTTTGATCACGCATGTTCGGTATGAATGTATGTATAAACTTTTTCGCAATGCCTTTTCAAGAAATTGAATTTCATGTCTAATCAGTGTAATTACATATGTGTAAGCCACACAAAGGCGCTTAGGTCCTGTTTACTGGCGAGTCAGCCCTTTAGCAGGGCAAGCATATTGTGTAGTTAATATAGATGATGATGCGCAGGTTTAAATTATGCGCATATTTAACTGTATGCATCATTATCCCAATTCAGTCGTACAGTTGTCAGTCATTATTTTGAAATCGGGTCCATCGGATCTTTAATCGATTGCTGTGTAAGAGGGTAGATATATGCAAGCGAACAAAGGGCACACATTTGGTTCACAATGGGTTCGCGTTAAATCCTTGCGCCAACTTCATTACCTATTGTCCACATCGTGTCGAACAAGCCACATTCCAATCGTAGGCTCATTCTCCATTCAACACTTCAGCATTGTGGTTATCCATGCCGTCTTTGTCGTTTACTAGAATTGTCTACATTGAAATGAAGCTGCTGCTCAGTCTGACCATTTTGGCTGCTACCATGCTGCTCATCGGCGGTGGGTCGAGTAGTTAGCGAACCGCTTATGTCAATTATTATTGCCTAAGACACAAACACTGATGTGGGTTTCGTCGTGGGTGAGAGTCGGCGGATCCGGAGGGAGCACATGCCGAAAACGGTTCCAGACTTTGGGTTGGGGAAAGGGGGCTCTTCCCTCGATGCCCAGATGGCAGCATTTGATGGAAAAAAGCCAAAGTTTGATTGATGGAAACACTTAGCATAACTAACGCACATCCTGATTGACATGAAACGTCCATCGCCAGGGATAAGCTCTTCATTCGTGACGACATGCTGTTTTGTCCTACGTCATGAACGGAGGCATTGTATGTCATTGTTTCTGACACCACTTATGAGCACTTCATGGCCCCGATCAGTTTTAAGCAGTGTCTCCAAGCAGGACTTTATGCAATTCAGAACCACCAGAATGCGAGGACGGCTGTGGA
This sequence comes from Isotomiella paraminor, assembly GCA_034699605.1. Classification (NCBI taxonomy): domain Eukaryota; kingdom Metazoa; phylum Arthropoda; class Collembola; order Entomobryomorpha; family Isotomidae; genus Isotomiella; species Isotomiella paraminor. The sequence goes on from JAQGCL010000844.1 coordinate 8,614, forward strand.
TCAAATAATTGAAAGTTAATATGTCAGAGTAAATGTATCATTTGATGGTTATGGACGGGATAGTGCCAATTAATTATGTATATGTCTGGACATGGATAATAAGAATGGCTGTAAGAGGAAGTAGAGGAGCATTGTAAAATTAAGGAACTCATTCGAAACTGTTAGAACAGGTCGCATCATGTATTTTGACATCCTTCGTAGTGGGAACTATCTAACAAGTATAATCAAATCACCAAGAATGTACTGTATGTTGCCGTCACTGCATGGGATCAAGTGCCTCTTTCGATAGAAGGAAAACTTCAACCACACCTTCATTCGATTAAGTATCCTTATCTCAACCCACTGGGTAGAGATAAGGAGAACATTGTAAGTGCGGAACGAAACCTGTGGTGGTCTTATGGGTTTCTGAATTGGATATGTTGTGTAATCGTTAGGGGTGACATCACCTCCAACAAAGAAAAAGTGGGGTACAAAATTAATTTATGACCCACCACATTCCATGCACTGGCCTTCCAGCAATCTGTTCGTAGATAACTGGCACTTCGATAAACTAATCCACCTGAGTAAACCGAAGCTTATCTATCATTGTCCATTCATATAACAAATCGACAGTCAAAGGATAGAATCATACTTCAATTTGTCATTTACGCCGTATCATCAGTACCCAAACCGCAAGGAACATGTACTCTGCAACCGTCATAATTGTGGTTTCCACACTGGCCCTCCTCCTCTTCGTCCAGGAGACAGAAGGCAAGCTCCTCGGACGGAATGCACGTATGTGGAATATGACTTTGATGTACCTTCTTTTTTGCAGGACTCCGGTGCTATGACTGCTTGAAGGCGGATTCTGGAAAGGACAGTTCTTCATACCATAAGAAATGTAATGAGGGGAAGCTTCCGGACGACCTTTCGGTAGAATGCAAGTTAACCAACTTGATCCCACTTGGAGGTGCGTGTTATGCCCGTGTGCGAGTTTAACGTCTGAGGTCATTTCATCAATTTGCAGATAACGGACAGGGGTTGAACGCCAGTGATGTGGACAGCCTACTGAGGCAAAGCTCCCCCTTCAGCTGCTTGAAACTGTATGGGAAGCACAGGAATGGCGAGGATGGGGTCATCAAAGGGTGTGGTGTCAACACTGGGGAAGGGTGCATCGAAGGATCCTTCCTAGGGTATGAAGGAAGTATCTATCTGCAAGTGTTTAGACGATAACTGCAACAAGGTGGGAGGCATGGCCCCCAACCCAGTCTTGTCCTTTGTCATTTTCGGGTTGACTAGGGTAATACGATGCTTGATTGGAAGTTGAGCGGTTTAATGCTTACGAAAGTGCATGTTATATGAAATAATAAACTGTACAGTGTGGCTCCGTTTTGACCATTCGATCCATCATATATTTGGTGTCGAAAGTAAGACGTGTATCAATTCATACAAAAGCTGACGCACACTGCAAACCACCAATTTAGATAAAGATTTACGGAGTGCCGATCCATCACTGATAAGTAAGCTTTATGAGAGCATAATTGCTATCAATCGCAATTTTGCTATGTGCAAATCTCGAGTCATCCTGCTTAGCACATTTTACCCAGAAGGTAGGCCCACAATTTATTATACATACTTTATATTTATATGTTTATATTTTATACAGAATTATTATTTTCTAAAAGTTACCCCACTATTTCAGAAACAGGAGGTTAGGGACATGCCAACCCAATGTGACAAACTCATTTACAATGTTGACCCCTCCAAGCCAACCTGCTTTATTTGCGGTTTCATTTGTTGCCATTGGTGCTCCCTTGAAATCCCTTGAAAGGACCTTTGGGGTCAATCGTAGGTACTTTGGTCACTTAGGGAACTACGGCATAAACTATACAGAAGTGATTCTATTATTTTCATATGTCAACGGCTACTTCTAAATACCTCTTCGTTTTTGGAAACTAGTACCATACCAACGTAATTCACAGGGCCACAACATCAATAATATAATGTTTTTGGCGCACAGCATGTCGTGACTTGCAAACACGCAATGGGAATGTTTTTCCTCCAAGTGGTTCAATCCTCCAGATTAAAATAGCTCAAAAAGCTTTCGACGAAAAACATAAGTTTAATTTCCGTAAAAGGGGCATTGTCACCTCAACTTTTTAGTCCATTCTAAACTCTACGCCGCCGAAGGGAGACGTTTTAAACGTTGTCAATGAAACATAGAAAAGCTAGGTTAATCAGATTTGTTGCGCATAGTGAAACAGGGGTCAAACCATGTTTGCTTTATCAAATGTTCCAGAGCTACAAACGA
>JAQGCL010000845.1:0-10894 GCA_034699605.1 Isotomiella paraminor
ACGAAATGAAAGTGGATGATACGTGTCATTAATCTAATCTGAAATGTAATTCACGAGACAGGAGCATGCATGACATCCCAATCAATCCTACCACGACATGACGATATGATGATATTCGCCTAAAAAGAGGAGTTTCTTTCCACACACACTGTCTCAAGCAGGCAGAGGCTGAAGATTGGTGGGTAATTAAAATATATACACGCTGAAATTGGTCGATCAACGTTCGTCGTCATACGCAGTCATTCAAGGTGTTGATCTCTGGCCTAAGACTTGCGGTCTTTTTCAGTTTGAAGTGGTATAAATGACCTGAAAAATGGATCCATGGATGTAAAATAAAATGAGATTCAACAGAATTGTGGAGGGGGATCTAGTACCATCATTTCTATTTCTCTCTTCCTGTTGATCATATAATGCCAGCTCTTTTCATTCATGGTTGGACTTTCATTAAGTTGGTTGTCTCTTCTCTCTCTATCTCTCTCTAAATGCGTGTCTCCACATTTCCTTTTTACATAAGACAGGTTTTCTGAGCATTTAGTCACAATGCTCAAATACATTCACCTGGACAAATTTCAATTATTAATATTAATCCTATCTGTGCAGTTTTTTAACTCTTGACATAAACTGAACTCTTAAAAGTGCATACGTAGTTAACTATCAGTTTGAGAAAGATGTTTTCAACTCAGGATCACAGTGTCTAGTGACCAGTATAGTTTCTGCTAACCAAACGGATCGAGGAAGTAAAAGAGAAAGCAGGGTTGAATTGATTCAAAACTCTCACTTTCACGTTTATGCCGGGACGACTTGTATGTGAGCTCTTACTTTTTCATTTTTCCATTACTTAAGCTCAGATACACGAGACAAATGAGATTTGACAGTTTTTGGGTTTGGGTGATTATAGCTTGGATAGGGGAAAACATGAAAATATTTATGAACCATTATTTTCCGGATCTTGCCACCACAAACATCTTTGTTCCACCGTCATCCTAATTTATAACCGGAATACTCCGGTTTGATCCCATTAGCCCACTATTTTAAACCGGACCGTTATCATTTTAGCGTCTTTATCACCGAACTGTTGACGCACATTCAAAGTTAATGTATTGTTTTGCTTGAATACTGATTAAAGAATTTCATAGTACAATGCCCTAACTACTGGCAAAGGAAAATGGTAATTTGGCAAAGGCAACATTCATTGGCATTTGGATAGAATTCCTGAAAAACTTTGCACATTATGTATGCAGGAAACGATGTAGGAAAGATAGTTCATGGCAGAGTTTCACACAATTCTCACGTGGCTGATTAATGCGTTAAGTTAAAGACCTTTTGAAGTACCAAAATTTCTGTAATATATAGATTACACTACAATGTGACCGTGGCTTCAATTAAACTTATTTCACTTTCGGTTGGCAGATGAAGGAGACTGCAATTATGTATCCTCCTTTTCTGCCAAATTATATCTACCATCGTACAATAATAGTAATGTATCAGCATCTTGCAATCAATATATTAAGTCCTGAACTCAACCCGTGCTAATGAAAACCGTATCTATAAGTCTTTTTTCTTCATTTAGTTTAGTTTGGCACATGGACTATGATGATGCTACACACAATTGATGATGCCACGAGACGCAGTGTTTCCTTGCTCATTATGTTTTTGGTTACTCGCATAAGTCCATTCAAGAAAGGAAGGAAGGAAGTCAGGAAGGAATGCCTAATTAACAATTTGCAATAGGAACCAAATAAATTACAGAACGACTCATCTCATTGAATAATAATCAAGTGGTGGTGCTTGGCTTACGCTGGTACAATGATTGCGAATATGAATATGAGATATGAGTCCATTCAAAGGTCAACTAGACCAGAATCATCTCATCATCATCAGAGTCCACGATTTCAGCTGCTTAAAAAATTGCTTGGACTCCAGCAGATTGCGTTGCCATTAACATTTCTCATCAATACTATAAGCCATGCAGCAGGAGTGTCATTTCTCATTTTTGATGATGGACCAAATGCAAAGAGATTTGTTCTAGACCTAAGAGAAGGTCAACTATTTCTGCAGTTCATTAAGAATGTACACACATTAGACATGTGGAGTTGGAAAAAACTCATTGCTATAGTAAATTCCTTCTGCAAGCAAAGTCAAGTTCAGAAAAATAAGGAATATATATAATGAATATATACATCACATTATTATACGCAAGTCTTGTCTCATCTTTTGAGTTTGGAGGCATAGATATTGTCCTTAGAATGGATCGCTCTAACAATACAAGATTGTCTTTTCGATAGGAAGCGTGTATGTAACTACATAATAATAATAATGGCTATTATTAGCCCCAATTTCTGATCAACTCTTCGTTTCTTCGTATTTTCTTTACATTTGGCTCATAACTCTTATTTCTCGTCTGTGTCAACTCGCAAACGAGGACTTAATTGATCAGATCGTAAACTTGAGGAAAACGAGGGCATCATTGTGTGTCTTTACCTTGAACTACACACACGAAGTTCAGAAGGATGAGTTCAATGTTTGGGAACTCCACTTAAATTCGAACTTGAAGGCACACACACAAGTTTCATTTGAAACGAGAGTGAAATGGTATTGACTCCATTGAGAATGAGGATGAATCACACTAAATGAAGAAGCCAATTCCATTTGGACATTTTGTGATGATGAATCATTTTGCCAAAGTTTGGCAGAAATCGAATGATCTACCTGGTAGAAAAGTAATAAAACTATTTTGTCTAGTCTAGATATTTATTGCTCGTTTGGTTGATGCTTGTTTACTCGCTGTTTACGGAAATAGACTTTTAGAAGATTGGAAAAACAGAATAGTCATAAAAAGATGAAAGTCCGCAAGAAGTTGCGTAGCATTTACATCACATTTCTTGAGGATGATGATGTAATTCAAGATCAAATGGTTCATGATTTTGTCATCTTGTGGAGTAACTCAAAGCTAAGGCAATTACTCCTCTTATCACTAGTCATACGATGTTAAGAGTACAGTTGATACACCACCTTAATCACTTTTTATTAATCAAAATCTGGTCTCCACTAGACTTACAGTCGCCAATACTCAGTAAAAACAACATGATCTTATGATTGTATGGGATTTGGCTTGTTGCAGCATGCAGACCTAGCTTAGCTTAGCATTTACATCATTGAACGTTCATTAGCAACAAATAGGACAACAATCTTGATGTAGAGGAAGAGGCTGTGACTAAAAATTGCATACAGCACGCAAGCCTCGAGTATTTGACGCAGGTCCAAAAAGCTTTGATTACCCTAGATATATATTTTTTTCACAAAAGAGGGTGAATGAATAAGAATAGGCTGCAAAATTATGACTCATACACATTCAGAATAACAAAAATTGACGCAGAGTGTCAAAATAGGAATATTGGAAAACAATTTGCAGCAAACCATCGTCGTCACTTTTGACTTTTGTCTTACGCACCTGCAGTGGTTGTGTATGTACATGTCTTGTAGGTACCAGAACCTCCCAATAATACGTTCTCTCTTATCATCATTCATATGGCCAAACTTGAAAATAATGGAAGTCGCTTGATTTTAACTGCCAATGTTAGGTCCTGCATCTGGCAGTTTCTTCTCTTCTCTCTGACTAACTAACCAAAAGCTGAACGTCATAAAACTATAGCAACCAGCTATTTCCCTTCCACTTTATTAATAGCTTCCCAATGCTCTGTGTGTGTGTGTATATTTATTATTTGTTAATGTGGAGATGACGAAGAGGCACATTACTCTTCTTTTGCCTTCTGTTAAAAGTGTTTAAACTTTAGTTTCAGTTCAACTTACTTTCCTCAGAGGATCTGTGTTGTGTTCTTAGCACAATGCAGACATTAGCAATTGTAATTATTGCTCTATAAATTATCTATCGTGCATGAATAGAACGTTTTAAAAGACTGTTTGCTCAGAGTTTCATCTTAGTTGAGTTTCAACGGAGAGTGTGTGTGCACAAACATTCTCAATCACGAACAGCAACAACAGTATTTGAGGCAAAGTGAGACCGGTACACATAATTATCGTGATTTCTTATATTGAAAAAAAATGGAGACGATTCATCCCATGAATCCTTGTTGGGAAGCTGTTTTGAAAAAAGACCTCCAGGAAACGTTTGCTCTGGCAGAACAAAATGCAAAGGAAGGAAAGGCTCCGTACATGCCACCCAAACAAATTTTACAATATCTCGTCAGGTAACTTAACTTTCTACTTAAAACTAAAGTCGATAAAGGTGGTGGTACACACAAATTGTAAACATCTTTGCAGCAAAATTCCCATTGCACTCAAAGCCATTTTGCCACATTCGCAGAGCTTGCTTATTATTATTATACAATTGTGTTATGGTGTAACTTCTTAGTAAAGTCAAAAGTTAAATTACCTTTTGTCAGTGAGCCTGTATTGCCATTATTACCATTCTCTTGTCCAGGGAATGTGCGCGAAAGAAATATCTATAAGGAAGACAACTAATGTAAATTTGATTGCAGTCATGAGCCATAGTTCAACGAATTTGAAAGGTACTATGTTTCTAAATGTAAATAATCTCTCACACTCACTCATGCATTAAAGCATGAGTCTAATTGCATCCTAGTAAAGTGATGAGCTGCATATTGCATATTCCGTAGGTAGGCATTGGTATTTATAAAGTGATAAAAACAAACTACGACGGTCCTAACCTGACTGACAAGTAGTGGGCATTCTGGTCTATAAGGTAATTTGCAAGAAAGGCAAGCATACATTCTTTTAATCCGCCTAAAAACAATATTAATTGCATCTGTTTCTAGAATATTGCATGTAAAATTTTCCTCCATGAAATCTTGTTTGTTTGCTGGCAAAGTCATTTCATTATGACGAGGAAAAATCTTGCATAGGACAATCGCAACCATACCATCACAATAGTAGATTAAAGACTTTGCAAAAAAATAAGTTCGCACGTGAAAAACAATAACAACTCGAGATGAGATATAGAAAAGGCTTGGCTAGGCTGCCAGAAATGGCATAACTGGATTTGCGTTGGGTTAGCTTAGCAGTGATAATTTTGAACTTGGTCAAAAAGTGGAAGTCAAGTTTGTTTAAATATTTGTGGAACCTAAAGTTTTTTACATTTCGGAATTTTCTCTACAAAAAGTGACGCGAATATACATCATCAACGCCATACAAACATTTATTTTCGTGTCACTCAAGACGTGAAGTTTACTTCTCGTGATTTGAACCATGACTTTTGGTGTACTCGAGTCTTCTTATCTCATTAATATTCCTTCCTATACTTTCTCCTTTTTTTATGAGCCAGTGCACAAATTGAAAATTTAATTGCTGGGACTTTTTTATGGGTTGTAGTAAAACTGTCAAATCTCATGTTGTCTCATGTTTTCCTCTACGCAGTAAACTGTAGAATGCAGTGACAAAAGTGCAATGACACCGTTTAAATAAAAGTAAATTTAAGTGATACTCTCTAATAATAATAATAATTTAATAACGTCCAATAATTTTACAGCCCACGTCATGATGCTTGCCATTCGACATTCCGTCAAAAAAATCGCCGAACCGGTGAAAAATGTTCTTAGAACCACAAGGTTAGATATCTAATAGACTTACCTACATTCTATTCTTGGCATGCAAAATAAGGAGCATCTATCGAAAGAAAAAGCATAGGGGAAAGTTGCTTAAGTTTTTTTGCATTTTCTGCAGATAAATTATTTGTTTGATCAATAAATGCATGCTTTGCTATCTATTTTTGCATGCAATGCGACAAAAACTTTCTCATGATGCAAAAAGAAAGGAATTGAGTGAGGCCAAGAGAGTTTCAGGTTGGCCGGATTTGAGACTGGGATATTGCTTTCTCCTTCGCTTTTTAAACCTCAACTTCTTTACCAAGATTTGTGACTGACATGTGGCTGTGTTGTTTTTGTGTGTAGGATGGGAAGTTTCACATCGGTTCCAGCACTTCAAGAAGACATCCAAGACGTGGATTTCGAAGTTGGACCTCATGTCACGAGAGAATCTCTATTGACTCGCTGCAAATCAGAGTTACCCTCAGATCCAGCACTTTTAAGGCGCAACTTTGTCTTTTTTAAACCTCGAGAAAATAAGACTGAAGAAGAGTTCACAACAATTGAAGACCGGCATAGTCACTCTTGTCACAACGTGGGTCATCATCATCAGTGGCAGGTTGGTGGTGGACTTTCCCCCATTCATCAGCAGAAGAAGGGGGTCCTGAGTGCGAATCCCCATAGCCACCCGTGGTCATACCTGGGGCCGGACCATCAACTCCACTCCCTTGCATCTAATCTCCCAAAGCCATCCAGTCCGAGTGGTCCTGACACTTTTAGGATATTGACATGGAACATACTTGCACAAGGTATGACATATCCATAGACTCCTGTCATCCTTTTATATGACCATTTATTTTTTACAGCCTTGGCAGTGGAGCATGACAACTTTGTGGGCCTGCCTCAGGGAACGCTACATTGGACTGATAGACGGCTTAGAATACTGCACGAAATTATTTTTTACAATCCGGACGTAATTTGCCTTCAGGTAGGTCCCTGGAGATTAATATGAAAAGGATGTCATTTCTAACGCTTAGGTTTCCTTTGTAGGAGGTGGATCATTTTAACTTTATCAACAAGTGCCTTCTCCCACTGGGGTACAGAGGAGTCTTCTGTTCGAAACCGGACTCGCCATGTATTTATCTGAAGAACAATAACGGACCTGATGGCTGCGCATTATTTTATCGCAAGGACAAATTTGACCTGTTGTCAGCTTCTAGCAGAGTACTTGAAATCTGGAGGGTGCAGTCCAACCAAGTAAGCAATATATCCCAGCCCCCGACATTATGAATGATTGATTTGCCTTACTGGATCACTTATTATTTTTTGTACAGGTATGTATCCTTGCCCAACTCAAAATTAAGGCGACTGGGCAACAAGTCTGTGTTGCCACCACGCATTTGAAGGCTAGACAGGGGGCTTTATTGGCCACGATGAGAAATGAACAGGGAAAAGACGTATCCAATTATTTGGCAATGTCTGGGGGCATGTCCAAACCTCTAGTTCTGTGTGGAGACTTCAATGCAGTGCCCTCTGAAGCTGTTGTTTCTACAATCAAGTCACGGTACTACTCTCAATTACATCATCATTTGTAGAAGTTTGCTCATCACCACATTTCCTTATACAGATTAGCAGTAGAAAGTGCCTATTCCAAACTTTACAATGAGGAAGATGCCCCCTACACGACGTGGAAAGTGAGAGGAGATGGAGAGTATTGTCACACACTTGATTACATTTTCTACAACAAGTATGTCCCATTGAATCAGTATGACTACGGACATTTCTCTTAATTGATTTACTTTTTCCCAATAGATTCTTTGACGTCAAGTCACTTCTTCTTCTCCCAACAGAGCAGCAGGTTGGAGAAACGAGATTACCCAACCTTTCTTATGCCTCTGACCACATCGCCATAGCTTGTGACCTGCAGGTGAAAGCCTGAAAAAATGTCTTTAAGACGTGTATTAGTCGATTCAATTTCTTTTTAATGACGTGACCATCTTGCAATTTGTGCAGATGAATCTAAAAAATTGTCATAATTTTTTAAACGATTGATTTTGTGACTAATCATAATCTAGCAATAATGATACTGTGATACACTTTTCTACTTGATACTAGACGTACCATAAAAATAAGTCATTCCATCCAAAGCAGTCTATGACCTTACCGTGTAACGTCATATAGGAAAACAGTCAATAAAAATATGAGACAGTATAATTCTACAAACGAACCACACAGCATCCCCATGACATGAACTTATTTCACAAACCAATCAACTTTGAAAATTTATTTTTGAGCAGTGTCAGTGTGAACAAATTGGGCATGGACAAAATGTTTCCTGAGAAGGATTTAGATCGAGGAATACAAAGAGAAGTGCTTTGATTGAACTTCAAATCCATAAACTTTTATTTGGCCACATACAGATTGTGCTTTTGATTTATTTTTGCGACACAGCCATAAACAAAACCAAATGGTGTAAAATATAAGCTTGGTTGTAATTAATCAGCTCAATTCGACTCGTTGCATATTTTGCTTTTGCATTAAAGGTACACAAAATGTCAATAAACAGTACTAAAGGACTATGGACTAATATTTAGGCAAAAAGGGAATAATTCAATCATTTTGACATGGGATACTTTTTTTAAAGGAGAGTCGGGACTAGCACCCATTTAGAGGCGTTAGAACAAACATACAAATTGGAAACAACATCATTCATTCCTGTGCAACTGGTAACATATTGTTTGCCGAAATCGAAAAAAAAACTCAAAAATTGAGAGTTAAAATAAAATGATGCATCGAATACATTGAATAAAGAAAGCAAAAATTGGTTAAAGTTAAGCTCTCCCTAAATATGCTTAAAAGCATGTACTAAACTCTACTATATAAATGTAATAGAAACTATATGCCAGATTCTTTTATTAATTATTTTGGAAGTCAGAACTCAAATTTTCAAAAGTCTTGTTTCAATTAAGGAATACTAAACATTAATAATTACACCGCTTTGTTGTCAACTCAACTGAGAAGCTTGAAATTATAATTCGATGTAAGCTGTAGCTATGTATCCATTCATGCTAATATTGTATTGTAGTTGGAGAATGATGAATTACACACTCTTTTCCTGGTCAATGGCTGAAAAGAATCAGAACAAATATGAATGAGAATGACTCATTGGTTTTAGAAAGCTATTCTCTACAAACCTTCCTTTGTTGGAAGTGGATTCTTCTCTTGAGTTTCAGTATGCTTCAATTTGGTGGCATCGAAGCTTTCGATCCCCTCCAACAAGTTTTGCTGAACTTTCTCCGTTTGAATGACTGCAAAAAGAAAGATTCCATTGTCATTGCAACACTTAGAGAAAGCATATATATGAATGCAGACATACCTTCTTTGTCCGGAAGTACAATTTTCTCTTCAGTCTTAACTTGCTTCAAATTGCTGGTGTCAAAGCCTTCCACGCCCTTGAGTAGTGCTTGCTGGCTCTTCTCAGCAGCAACATCTGGGAATAGTAAAAAAAAAATATTGGCGTTGTTATATAAAACCATTTTTTGGGGACACGAAACGGAAACATGAAAAGGGTGCGAGTGCAGAAATGAAAAATAATATAAGAACCTTCAGCGTTTGGGAGGACTACTTTCTCACTGGTCTCAGCGTGCTTTAGACCCTGTTCTTTGTCAAAGTGCTCCACACCGTGAATGAGCTCACTGTGTCGACGTTCTTGTTTCACATCTTAAGCCACATAAAATCACCACACAAAAAATTACATGCAAACCATAAAGTGTAAAGCCATGCAAAAATATAAAAAAAACGCACATAAGAAGTAAAATTGAGCGATGCGTGCGTGCAATGAATTGAGGAAAGGAGTTGAGACAATCTCAAGTTTCTCACCTTCAGCAGATGGGAGAATAACTTTCTCCTGCGTTGAAGTCTTCTTCATCAACTCGGGCTTAAATTTCTCCAGCTCGGACTTGAAGTCCGCGTCGACCTTTGGAAGGTTTTCAAGGGTTGGGCTAGCAGGAGTGGCCATCTTTCCTAGTCTTTATAGTCCTGTGAACAGTTAATCAAGGGGAGAGTTAGGCTAGTTATGATATGCTTTTGGGTTTGTTTGAAGTGCTGACTGACAGCAAGAGCAACTCTAATCAAGTTGAAATTTGAAGCAGGAAAAGGCGACCAGAAAATGTCGTCAAACCCTCAATTTCCTGACCAACACTTTAATGCGAATGTTAAGAATAGGCTCAGAATCAGGAATAAATGGTTGCATGTCCACCACAATTTTCAAGTTACAAATCATGGTGGTTTTTGGCTTTACATTCCTTGACAAATTAAATACAACGTAGGAAGGATTGGCTTGGTGACTTGAAGAAATCCACGTCATTCATGTGTGTTGTCTCAACCGTTAAGAGTTATGAATGGAAGGATGACAAATCGCAATTAAAATTGTAGTGTGTAGAGCAAAGCCTTTCTCTACAATGTCTTAAACTCCTCATACAAACTATTAAATGCAAATAACGCAGATTTAGATTTACAAATACCATTAATGAATGTAAAATAAAGACCCCACGCTCAAATACGTTGATGATAGAAGAAAGAAGAGGAATTTTAAAGATTAGCATAATGTAGGAACAACATGCACACGTCGTCCTATCATAAAGCACTACATCCTTCCAGAGAGAATAATAGAAGTGCTTGCTGCGTTGTGCAGATAAGAATGTGAATGTTCAAAATTACAAAGTGCAGTGCAACGCCCTTTGGAACATCCAAAAGGAGATAAAGAATTTCACCACCGCAACCAACAAGTGTCTAAAACCTACAATTTTACAACTCAAAAGTCTGCCAGTGTCAGTCAGAGGATTTCTCATAACCAACCACGCTTTAACTCCTTTTTCATACAAGTGCAACAATAAAAATTCATTGCAATTTTTGGAAGCTTGCTTTGGATCATATATATATGTATCAAGACAGATGCATCTCATTCCTTTCTCCCTGCAATGGATAAAACAATTAACGTCTAACACGTTTGCAGTTGAGATAGTCGAGAGGAATAAGATTCTTGGCTTGGTTTGTCTGACTGACTGAACACACCTGAACCACCTGAACTTGTCCATGCCAGAAGTCAAGCTAATGTGCAAAAAGGCCGATTATGGCAATATCCAAAAATTCCGAATCCCTCTCATGACGGTTCATGTCCGATTAAATGAACTTTACTTTGTGTAGGAGAGGGATTTGGCTTTGTTTCCAAACTGCATACGCTTTTTCTGCATGAAAAATGGACAACTGAAATTACATTTTTACAACCAAAGGATCCACCCAACCCAAAAATGTGCAACACTTCATTTCTTATT
>JAQGCL010000846.1:0-10894 GCA_034699605.1 Isotomiella paraminor
TTGTTACTTTCGATTCAAAATGATTGGTGTCAAGGCAAATCAAAAAGTATTGGCAAGGCTGATTATTCAGTTACTCGACGTCATTATCCTCACGATTACAGTTGGATATGTCAATGCAGCTTCCTCCAGAATCCCTACAAATCTTCATTCTTCAATGGGTAAATTCGTATATAGGAAGTGTGTGTGTATGTGTGTGTGACTTTATTTCTTCTCTCTTCCCTCAAAGCAAATGTGCACCTGCGAAACGGGTCAAGGCGGATACATGGGACAAGCTTCGGGCCAACACGTGGATACTCAGCTCCAAATAATAATAATTTGATAAATTGTTACTACTGTAATATTTATGCTGGTATGCGCGACTCATGATCTATGTTTTTCTAGTTTGTACTTGGATTCCTTTGAACCCTACAGGTTTCTCAAGTGGTGGAGGAGGATGGGGAAACGACGATGGTGGTGGTGGTAATGATCACGATATTTTCAAACAAGTGAAAAGTAACCTTTTGAATCTTGTACCTTTAGTTGCTTCCGACTTTGAACCTCGCGAATGTCAACGTCCTGGTGGCAACCAAATTTGCCCCCTTCCTGCTTCTGCTTCTGACGATAGAGAGTGCAGAACGTGCTGTATTTCAAAATTTAGCAACAAGGCAAAGGGTGGACACTGTAGTTGGCAAACTTGTTGGTGTGAAACACAATAAATGTTTCTCACACTCACCCTTCCGACAAAGAACCAGGGGTTTGTGGAGTTTAACATCGGTTTTGAATGAATCGATAGAAATGTGTTGAGTACAATCGAATGAATTCATTTGAATAAAGGATTCTCACATTTCAAGAATTCAGGCGTAACCTTCCTAACTGTTCACACAACCCACATAACTGTACCCTGCAAAATAGTTCGCGACAACCAAAGTGAGCGCTAACGTTATGAAAACATGGTTACCATATACCTTTATAAAGTAGTTTGGGAGACGAAACACATCTACTGTCGTACCCGGTTTAATTGTGTATACAGTATTGCGATACGGTTACAAACCAACAGTACGTGACGTTCGCAAAAATTATCACGTTTCGCTTAGTTGTGGGAACAGATGTTTAACAAACATAAACACCACTCATAATGTATATCTCCCAATGTATTAGATGCTTGCTCTGTTTTCGACGTAGCAGTCGATTGGTTGCCTCATCTTACTCGTAGCAGTGGACAGATTGTATTGATTACACAAACTAAAAAAAACATCGATGTTACTCACAATCTGTGTTCCAATTTTTTTAGAGTACGCAGTACATTTTTAACTTAATTCTCCGCAGACTTTGTGGTTTTGTTACGCAGTTCGGAATTATCAACTTAACCGTTTTTAGCCGAGTTTGGCAACCGAAGGAAAAACGTTGATACCAAATGACACCAACAAACGGAGTGGAGCTGGAGGAATCCTTGAAGACGTGTGAACCTGGTGATACCATCCTCCTACAACGTAACACAGAATATCGAGGAAACTTTACGGTGGACAAGAACAACGTTACTTTTCGCGGACTCGAAGGAAGCAAGATTGTAGGGGTTGAGGAATCTTGGGCTCTGCATGTTATTGGCAGTGATTGTATCCTGGATGGGGTGACTACCACAGGAGGATACGGTATATCGGTTGACGGACGTCGTTGCCAACTTACTGGCCTCAACATAAGACTCGGGTATCTGCAGGTATCTGGAGAGGACAATACTGTGGAAACCGCTGTCGTGAATGGCAGCTCTGGGTATTATGGTGTCGTGTTAAGGGGTTCAAGGAATCGGTTTGAGGGGGTCAGGACGCAAGAGTGCACCTTGTAAGACATATCCGTTGTGCGAGTTCTGTTGATGACTTTTTATTGATTGACTTGCTTTCAGTGGCCTTCACATTTCTGCCAAAGTAAAGGAGTGTTCTTTCCAAAATTGTTTATTCAACTCGAGCAGTCCACGTGGGTCTTGGATTGGAGGTGGACTTGGGGTGACATTCGTAGACGTTGATTTCGACTCTGCCGTTCAAATTATGGAAGGGGAGATACGGATGGAGCGATGTGTTGGAAGGTTGTTAAAGTTGTCGGCAAATCCAGCAAAAGTGGAGCAATGTGAATGCAATTTTGATGTTATTGAAATGTTTTGAACCCGTGCAATACAATAAAAACGTCACAAATGTAACAATTATGTTGAACTGAATAAAGCATCTTTCATAACTTAAAAAATTCATCGGATTCGACACACAGAGATACTTATATTTGTTACATAACTGGAATAGGCAAACATACTATACCAGATCTATGCTCTGCTCTGTCATATTGAGGTCATATTGCCGTTTGTAAACCGCAGAGTCGACCGCATATTATATAGCAGATCTCCATGTCACCAGTTTCCCCATTCAACCCCTGTTGTTCAGCATGGGTGGAAACGTCATTTGTACTGCCATCCTCCTAATCGGGTACACCATTGTGATTACATCCAGCGTACCTTTGTAGGTCTTCAATTGAAATCGCAGTTATTCATGCAAAATAATTTAGTATACACATTTTCAAGGGAGAGAGCTGCCGATGTTGAAGTCATACCTACTAATGCCGTAAAATCTCCAGAGTTGGACTATCTGAGTAGGACGTTTCCGCTTTTATTGCTTTTAAAGATAGTGGTAGGCGAGTAGAATTTCACTTGACATACATATCACTAAATATATTGACATTTTTCGAATTGCAATGGTAGTTCCAGATCCGTGGACAAGCCGGCAACAGATGTCTTACAGTTCACCCGACTGAACGAAGTACTGTGACTATTGAGGACTGTAGAGGGACCATTGCGAGTCTATGGTTGGCGGTAAGGGATGCAAGTGTAAAAGGACTTAACCACGGGGCTTCATTATTGCAGTTCTGGGTGGCCAAGGAGCACTCTTACATTTTAATAAACATGCAAACTCTGAGCGGGATCAGTGCCGGAGTTGACACGGAATTGTTTCTCACATCTGGAGCAAAGTTTCGAGGTGATAGTCATTGGAAGATTGCTAACTTCAAAATTGTAATTCTCTCACTGATTGTTTCATGAGCGGTGGGATAACACATCTGAAATATATTGTCAGGGATACGGGCCTATTGTAAGCTCGGTCTCCGGTCGATGTGTCGACGTGGAGGGGGAGTCCACCCAATCCGGCACTAAAGTAATCCAATGGAGATGCAACGGACAAGACAACCAAGCGTGGATGATACAGAAGACACTGATACCAAAATAAACGAGAGCAAAATTGGATCTACATTTGCTGAATTGACCACCAATATTTCATGAATACATGTGATGCAACAACAAAGAACCGTGAAACACATGTCGTCCTCTGCGAAAAACGGGAGAGGGACATCAAAGTTTATTACAATGGGGAGGTTGCAATAATTGCTGTCTTCAAGACTCATTTCCCAGAAATGAGAAATTTTATGCACTCGACACAAAGGATGACATTAGGATCTCTGTCAACTCGTTTTGGTGTTCACTCGCATTCAAAAGTCGTCTTGTATTCTTCTTATCATTGTCATTAATTATCACTTAATCATTGTCAATCCCAATATCCTGCGTACAACCCAGCATTTAAGCACTGCAAAGATGTAGAACAGGTTCATCAAACGCAGTACTGCATACTAATAGTACTTACACAGTACTCATACTACATAGTGCAAAACTTCAACCTGCACTAGTACATGAGAGACCAAATGTTCACTACCCATTCATTGTAATTTTTGACTGCGGCTAGCGCGACTCAAACTCCATAACCTCCTGTCGACTTTCTTCTGTTTTCCGGTTTCAGTTCGGCTAGCGCGACTCAAACTCCTTAACCTCAATTTGACCTCCTTCGGTTTGAGTTCGGCTAGCGCTACTCAAACTCCTTAACCCCATGTCGATTTTCTTCGGTTTTTCTGATTAAGTACGGCTGGCGCAACTCAACCTCCTGCGGAAGTCCTTCGGTATTTCGGTTTGATTGCGGTGCGTTACTCATTCTCCCATAACCTCATGTCTGCTTCCTTCGGTTTTCAGGTTTGAGTGCGGCTAGCGTGCTGCATACTAGGGCACATCATTTCCGTAACTACATCAGTAAATGTCATTGTATAAGCTAACCACCGTCAGCGGCTGCATTTGAAATGTCAGAACTCGTATATGAAATTTTCGAGACGGCACCAAAAGTGCAAAGACTAAAGACAATATCTACGAAGCATAGTTAGACAGTGGTTTCCGAGGTTTATAATTTTGCAGTTCCTTAGATGAACACAAGAACGCACGAAACCACCGTCTAGCCCTGCTTCGCAGGGTTCTTATCCACGTGTATCTAACCAACCCAGGGTCCGATGGAGCTTTGTATTTGGTTGAATGCTGTTAATTTATGGTGAGTCGAGCATTGTGTACCCACGTGTATGTTCCCAGGGGCGGATAGAGCTTTGTATTTGGTTTGATGCTGGTAATTTCGTATAACGATTGTTCGCTTAGGAGTCTTCCAGCAGGTGGGCAGCTACACCCATCCCGATATCCCTGCGGAGGAAGAGAAGATGGCCGCTGAGGACAGCCTACTTGAATGAAAGAAACTCTCAATATTTGCATACGTCGCTTTTTTCAAACGCTTCTCGTGACTTGCAATACGAATACTGCAAGGTCAGGTATTTCAACATTCCCTGGTACAGAAACGTTGACCAGGAGGTCCTCCTCTCAGAGTGGAAATAGTTTTAATTCCTGCTGTCGAACGTCCATCCTTCCAACACTCCTCCTAGGAATGTGCTGGATAAACATGACTTGTCTGTACCTAACCACGTTGTTGGTACGATCCAGCAGGAGCAACGGGTTTGACGCACACCTCGTCTTTCCCATTGCATACGTGCAAACGGTGCTTTTCATACTGACGCCGGGGACCTTCGCCGGACCCTCTAATAGGCGGTCCCTCAAATTAAGGAATAAACTGAGGAATGTTCTGCAACCGGGGAATCCCAGGTTAAGGAGAAAAGTGGCATCTGTATTACCATCAAAGACTCGGTTAGGCTGCAACTTCCTTGAAATAACGCCTCCGCTGGTGATGACCTGCTTTTGCGTTAAAACAACCGTTCGACTATTGCTCCTTTAAGAAGAAAATTTAATCATGTTTGGCTACCCATTTTGTTTATTTGGCTAATACAATTTACAATCTGGCATTGGCTAACAATGCAACCTCTGTGGCTAACTAATCCTGGATTGACGCTTCACAACTTCAACAAGTCAGGAACGTCAAATCCATGGGAACAAACTACTTTCGGGGTTTTTGAACGGTCGTCAATTAATTTGAGAAACACGTCGCTGTAACTTTAAACCGCATTTTTGTATCCGACACTGCCCCATTACATTAAAAAAAGCAAAATGACGTTCATCCTGGTTTTGTTGGCTTGTATCGACAATTTCAACTGGGCAGATTTGGTTCGTCCTTCAACTTTATTTAACGTCGCAATTTCCACGACTTTGAATTTAACACTTGAACAGGCAAAGGCAGAAACAAAACAGTTCGGTATTTTTACACATGAAGTTCTCAATATTTTGTTCCACGAACTGGTTTGGATCTAACCAAAAGTCCTTGGACAAATGTTAAGGATAGAGCGCAATGATAACGTTGCCGGCTTTCATCTCACAAAAAACATCATAAAAGACATTTAGTTTACCAACCACGTCTGTGTTTATAGAAGATTCCATCCAAACATTGAGAAGAAGGGTGTACAAATACCAAAATGTTTTGTTCCTGCCTTTCATTGTTCAAGTGTTAAATTCAAATTCCTGGAACATGCGATTGGGGTGGCGTTATAAAAAATTGAAGGGCGAACAAGATCTTTCCAGTTGAACTTGTCGATCCAAGCCAACAGAACGTCCCATGATGAACGTCATTTTGCCCGTAGCGTTCTTACTCCAGGCACTTGCGACGGTAGGACGTTTCTTTCGTCAGAGACAGAGAGAGAGCGTTTATTTTGTTTTGAAATCAAACGTTACAGGCGAGCGCTACAAGGGAAGGACCGCATCATCAAATCCAGTTTGGAGGGGGGCTGGTGGGCACGGCTGCGGGGATCGTTGGGACGGGGAACTTCGGCCAGATTTGGTATTACAATGTGCCAGGATTGGGCGGACAGGGGTCAACCTTCCGTTTTCAGGTGTGATAGTTTGTTGTACGCCCGCACGGCTTTTTATCACAGCGTTACATTTGTAGGTGCCACAGGACCAGGTGTTCAGCAGTGGAGGAGCATTCATGATTCAAGGCGTCCACAGCGGACGGTGCTGGAACATTGGTGCGGAGTCGAAAGCTGTCGGATACCCGTTAAGTATCTACGACTGCTGGACGACTACTGCTGCGAATGAAAGGTTCTTCGTGGTAAGTCAAATAGCCTAAACAGGTTTAAGGTTTGCCTATTTTAAATTAATTTGGACCCTTTCAGATCAATGGAGGAGACAATTGGTTCTACCTGGTTGCTTCGCATGACGGACTCTGCATATCTACCGATGGCAGTAGATCCAATAATGCCAAGGTGTTCCAAGACACATGCGCAGTCAACAGGGCCGAAATGCTCTGGAAGTTTGTGGAAACCAGACCAGTACGTTAATTGCAGATTGAGGATCATTATCAATCTGAAATTTAATTTAAATTTGTAGGGCTCCGACCAATTCTACGTAATTAATAAGGCCACCGGAATGAATGTTGCGGTGTATGGTCGGCAAACAGCTAACTGTTGGTCATGTGTCCTTTGGGAGACACCCAATCCCCTCACTCCCGAGCAAACGGCGATTGGCGATAACCACATGTGGCGTTTTACAGGAACACGAACATAAAAACAGCATTTACTTTTCCCTACATTACCCGAGGATTTGAAGGAAGCGAATAAAATTGATTGTTGAAAGTAAAATGAAGTCAGATGACTCAAATCGCATGTCCACCATGTTACCATCAAAGGAATTTAAGGCCCCAAAAATTTTGTCTCTACACAACTCGAGCGGGCGCTACGAAGCTGGCCCTTACTTTCTTTTCGTTCGGATTGTCTTGTCTCGCATTTTGTATCCAGAAACTGAAGCGGGGGATTGTTTGGAGCTTCGGCTCGGAGCTTGAATCGGAGGATTCTAGGGTAGCTGCTGCAAAACTGAAGCGGTTTGCAGCAGCTACCCTAGAAATCGCAAATGCCATACATTCATAATATAACGAACCACAAGTATATACAATTTTGGTCAATTTTGCACCCACTTGACCATTTTTTTAAAGGTGCTATTTCGGCCGAACGTTACATATTTTGTTTGATTTTTTACTTTGTCATGCTTTCATAAAGGGTTAGTAATAAAGATTATAAATGATGTGTAGAGTTTAATAGAGAGATAAATGATGTGAAAAAGATGATGAATATGCCTGACTGTTGACGAATGAATCAACATTTATGGCTCTCACAAAACCGATGGTCAAGGCGAAAATGAAAGTCGTCAAAAGTGGGCATTTGGGAAGAAAAAGGAGAAAAAACTTGTTCTTTTAAAGTCAAATTCATCCATTCATCATGGCGCACAAGAGGAAACCAACAGCGTGGATCGTCTTGATGGTTCTTCCCCTTTGCCATTTTTGTTTTGACGTTTCCGCATCCACCACAACAACCAGCTCAGGTCAGATCTGCGGCATTTAGAATCAGAAATTTATGTAATTCCGTTCATCTGCAGATGGAGTCGACTTTGCCAGCAAAAGACAATTTACCAATTTGTTTGGCTCCTTTGCTAGCCTCTTTGGAGGGACGACGACGACTGGGATGATTCCGCTTGGACTCATCTTCCTACTCTTACCTTTATTTCCCATCCTCATCCCGGTCCTTGCTCTATGGTTCATCCTCAATCTTTGGTTGACTCTTGGAATATTCGGAGCTACCATCAGTGGATAATTTTGTACGATGCACTGATGATTATTTATTTATTTACATATGTTTTGACTCTGCACAATAGACTGTTGACTAAACTACTTTGGCTTGTTTCGTGTTTTTTGCAACATTGAAAATGTAATTTGAAATCGAAACTCTCCTGAACCAATATTTTTTGCCAACTTTTGATGAAATAAGGTTTAATGCCAAACATTGATTCACACATGCTTTTATCTCATTTTTTTAAATTACAATTTCATTTTCATGTTGACGAATTTGAGGGACCTTTCCGCGGTTTTGGTTTTGGGGCTTTCGATACCCACTCTTGCAACCCGTTTGCGGGCGAGCCAAGCGGGGCTTTGTCACCCATTGTGGAGACTTGCCAGCCAGTGTGCATAATGTTTGATGTTGAGGTACCGACACTAGCTCCTTTCCGCGGTTTTAGTTTTGGGGCTTTCAATACCCACTCTTGCAAACCGTTTGCGGGCGAGACTTATGTGGCTTTGTCACCCATTGTGGAGACTTGCCAGCCAGTGTGCATAATGTTTAATGTTCAGGTACCGACACTAGCTCCTTTCCGCGGTTTTGGTTTTGGGGCTTTCGATACCCACTCTTGCAACCCTTTTGCGGGCGAGACTTATGGGGAATTGCAGGTGGCTGTGAGTTGGACTATCTTGAGGAAAATGGTCAAGTTCATGTTGGTGATTTGAGTGTGTCGTTCTGTTCCGCCAAAGAGAGTTGTATTTTATTGTCGTCCTGTCATCTTCTTCATGATGGATTGGAGGTGGCGTGGGTGGATGTGGCGGAAGGGATTCTTCTTTTTGGCGTTGGGATCTTGGTTAACGAATAAAATTATGGGTTAATTAAAACAAAAAGCCCAAAAAACGCAGTCCTTGTCGAGGGCGCGATGACAAACTTTAAACAAGGGTCGCTATCTTATCAGTTTACGTGAACCTCGCCACGGCAGTTGCATGCAAACATTAACTTAAAAAATAAATTTTGTGATCCTGAATCCGTTTCCACATTCCCCACAAGACCTAAAGATAAGTCGCCAAGAATGTCAAATAATGCTGATTTCTTTTCTTGCAACGTTAATTGCCATTTTTACATAATCGAATGTTTACGTTCAATTGCACTTTATTTGCAAAAGCCTATTTTTACCAACTCCTGAGAACTTGTGAGTTAAATGTTTTACGCTTGGACTCCATTGTGAGCTAGGCGAGTCCTGCACTACATTGTTGATAATTTTTAAAAAAATCAGACGATTTGATTATTAAATACCTTTGCTACAAAACCAGTTACATTTTTCCAGCCACGCCAGAACTACCAAATCCATTCCAGAAGTTCACAAACAATGTAAGTCATCGAAAACCTTGCATTTCCTGTGATCATCATTCTTGAAATCTTTGAGGGATTTCCGCGCTGGTCAGCCGATCACGAAAATTCACCCTGTAAAACTGAAAAACGACGATTTTTTCTATCCTACCCAGTGTTATATGGTCAAATATTTTTAAAAAATCGCGGTTTTCAATTTTTCCCGGCTTTCTCTCGTGATCGGCTGACCAGCGCCGAAAAACCCGAAACTGTTTGTCCGTCATTAGTGTTAGTACCCTACTTTGTATGTTACTTCCATATATATATATATACCGTGACGAGCTTATCACGTAAAAACGTTCCATTGTTAGTAGACTCACCCCAAGCCATACGGTTCTCCATATACCCTACTAAAGCAGAAACTACTTCTCGGCTCAGTAGTGGAATTCTAATCCTAATGTTCTGAACGATTAAAAATTGGGAGATTGAAGGGATAAAAGGTTGGGTGCAAAGTATTTTTGGATACTCATTGTATGTTTCTGGCGACCAATGTTCATGAATGAGGAGAACATAAATTGGCAACTTTTAGTCTCATCTATTATGTAATTCATCATGAATATTTCAGACAAAACTCGTCTCATATTCCACTCTGAGTTTGAAATGTTCATGGCGAAAAAATTAAATTACGGAAAGATTATTCCATACATTCGTTTATTGGCATTATCATAGCTCATAATTCAATATCGACAGGAACTGATAAATCAATCAGGGGAGCTTACAGAACTTCGCAGTGCGGCATTGCCGACCTTCGGTTTACCCCGATTACATCCATACAGTCCTCTCTATACCGTTCAGGTCACAAAGCATGCATTTCAAACACAGCAGGACCCCCTCCATCTCCACAGCTACAAGACAAGCCCTCGGCGCCTTGGACAGAGCCACGAACTACTTTTGGGCCCACCCACTGTACTACTCTTGGAAGACAAATGAGCTCATCCACGCCGCTCAGCTCCCCAAACTCAGAACCTGGGTGGTTGTCAACTACGTCATCATCCCCCTCTTCATGGGGTTGCCGGGAGCCACTTTGGTCGTCTTGGCTTTCTCCAACCGACTGCGCCCTACATATTTCCAACTCTGCACCTCAGTGTTTTGGTGTATGTACGGCGGGTTCGCCCTCACGGTTGAGACTGCCATGCTTCGAGTCGGGAAGGCCATATCCTTGACTTGGAAGATTCTGCACCTCCTTCATAACAAACTGACGAAACGAGATAACCCCTACAACCCAGATTTGGATCCTACTGGTCTCCTAATCCTCGTGATAACCATGGGATGTGTAGCATTCCCATACTGCGTCCCGGTTGGTCTGATACTATTGGATCACCCTGAGCCCTTGACAATCCTCCTCTCAACTGCATTCTCACTGCAAATGAGTGGCGCGGCCAAGATGCTGGTTGGAGGAACTCAAGTCATTCCGTGGATGGAGGTCTGCCGGGAAATCACGCTGGCCTATTCCTTAATCCTCTACTTCGGAATCCTGTTCCTGCGGTGCCTTTGCTGTTTGAGAGAGGGGGCCAAGGATGCGGTTAAATCCAAGACGGTGAGGCAGGTGTTGAGTGTCTACCGTCAACTGCAGCTCAGCCTGAAGTTGGTCATCCACGTCATCCGATCCTTTGCGTTCATCAGTCAAGGACTGATGTTCTGGGTTCTG
>JAQGCL010000847.1:0-10890 GCA_034699605.1 Isotomiella paraminor
GTGAGTGAAAGGGGAAAACAGGGTAATTGTCATTCACAAGACACCTCTGACTTCAACACCAATTACTGCACATTTTACACGGTTTTGCTTGTATAAAATCGATGCAGTTTGCAGCTATTCTACATGCTACAGCAGAGCAATAATGGGCGGGCGTTGATCGCAGCTTAGATTTGCGACCGTTGTAATCCTTATTGTGGGTATTTCTCTGAATAAACGAGTTCCACTCACAGGGACTTTTTTGCCACCGAAATCAGAGCGACAGAAATGCGAAATGTTGTGGGAAGTGAAACCATGACATGACCACACACCACTACCACACTAGCACCCATGTGTGATGGCCGTGCTCATTACTTTCACCCAGCAGTGCCTGGACGTTACGTGAAAGAGATCAGGGTGGACGATATGAATATCTTCAAACGAATTTCCCCCAGGAGGTTATCAACATTTCCAAGGCATTTTCCTCCTCTAACACCCTCTCAATCCACTATTTCCTCGCTTTCTCCTCTCCCTTACCCAAGTGATTGAAATAAATCTGTATGCAGAAACTACACAAGTAGGGCACAAAACTCTTCCCTCCTCGCCACAACTTTTTCATGCATAATACATTACATACATCCTTGTCAAGTCGGCAAGTTACAGGAGGAGTGTTGTTCTCAACCAGACAACAAGTGCTAATACGGAGAAATTGTGTTTTATCGATAATTCAAACGGATCTCTTGTTTGCGTTATATAAATCGATACGACTCTATACTTTTAAACTTTTACTGCTGGTAAAAGTTGAAGATCCAAAAGCAGCTTGGCTTATCTACCATTGGCATTGTTGAATAATAACAATAGGCAACATACTTTTGTATTACAAAGTGCCCTTCCTCCATTCTATGGAATCTCAGAGTTCTGCAAACAATTCATGGAAATACATCCTACCCGGTACATAGTATCTACGTTAAGTGACGAAACTAATTCTCCAAGGTGATTGGCATATTATTATTCATCGGTTTATTGCTAACGACAGTTTGACTTTTCCTTTTCCATCCAATTGTAGCGAGACTTTAGCTTCAAGTTTGGTCTTAATGTAATTAACTTGCTTTTCCAATCGATTGAGCTCCCTTGTTGGCTTTCTCCTATTCAGGTTTGACAGTGACAAATATATGAACCACTTGGGTGTTAATATTCCCATGTTAGACTGCATGAAGTTCATCATGGGTACAGGTATATCTACACCATGCTAAAATTCGATTAGAGGCTGGTTTGATGAAGTTTATTTTCGTCTTTTCCGTTTATCTTAACTTGAAAAAGGCAGCATAATTAATGACATTAAATAATTGCTATGACAAAAGTAGGGGCATTTTAACCTCTACTTTTTATGATTTCTACCACACCCCATTCCACTTTGGATTGGAGCAGTTGGAGGTGTGGTTTGGATGACTAAAAATAATTCTAAATCTGGCACTTGACACAATATTTACGAGAAAAATGTGAGCGTTTTGAAACGTTGTTGTGACGATGGTGATATATTTATGCATATCATTATTTAGAGAAAGCGTGAAATGTAAGTCATTGGTGGTGGGTGGTTCCAAGACGCTACATTACTTCCAGATGTGTACAGCTTACTTTGCAACAAAATTTTCTTTGTTACATATTCCACAAAGTTTGGGTTTTAGCATATGCGAATTTTAAACCAAGAAATCCGAACCCCGGTCTGGTGACAGGCAAAGTGAAAAATGAATCGCCGGATTTTGGTTTGGTTTAGTGAAATCCCACTCTCTTGTTTATGGGAAGCAGAATTTTCTCCCAGCGTCAAAAGAGTTGAAAACATTCTAACCAAGACCAAGAGCGACAGTCTGTCTTGGAGACAAGTTAAGTGTGTAATATTTTGGGGTTTTAGCTTGACTTGTAGCAAAAAGGCTAAATAGTCAACTTCTTGTTGTCATTCTTCCTCGTTTTTTCTAGTATATGAGCTGAACATGTTGTCAATTTAAGTTAGCATGTCATCATCGTGTCCTTACTACAAGAGAGGAGAGAGAACATAGATGTTAAATCGTATTTATTTCCTGTTTGATTCAGTCAGCGTAAGACATTCTGCTCCAGTTTGCATTACGCTAAAAAAAAAGTCCAGAGACGAAGTTGTATTGCAAATTCAAATCTCAAATACAAAACTGTGTCCGTCGTTTCAAAAAGTATGAAAAGAACCTGGCTCTCTTAAAGCACGTTGTCTCCTTTCCAATTTTATTTTGAATTTTATTCTTTTCATACACAAATCATGGAAGAAAGACCAGGCACTCATCCTAGATATGTTCATCTTATGAGCAAGTGGAGAACTTGAATGAGATTTGTGAGAGTTTGCTTGACAGAATTCAAATTTATTTGATGTACACTTGGACTTGTCTGTAAGTCAACCACACAGTTTTCAATTTTGAATTGCTGAATTTTTGTTTCAGATTTTTCAAACTAAAGTCAAGCCAATGCAGAGATACTCTGAAACTGCTCCTTCATACAGATAGATCTTTTACTTCACCCAAAAAAGTCTGCCTTGTGAAAACAAAGCTGATTGATTGAGCATCCAAAATTCTTGTTTGACTTAGAAAATTTTTGTACCTTAGATATAAAGTTGCATTCAACGAGAATTCGTGACGAGAAAAGATGGTTGAATTCTTCATTGTTACTATAAAACCTGAGGTGAAAGGCTTTAGCACGGCAGACGAGGTGAGGTAATGTCTCGAAAAGGAGTATGAAACATGAAGGAAGGGGGTTATTATGATTTGTAGTTTGTACATAAATGTGGGAATTGGAGAAAGGCCTCACTGCAGAGAAATGAATTAGAGCTTGGTGAAGAAAGTTGAAGGAGGAAATGGCCATCAGGAGGAAAGACCAACTAGCCCAAGCCAGTCAATGCTCTCGGCTCATGAACGTTTGCTGCTGTATGTTATAAGGATGAGGGGAGTAGGCAACCAGAAAAGTAATCTCATCCATCAGAATAAATCAGAAGGTGCCAATGAATGCAGACAAGATAAATAATATGCTACCTGTCCGTTCACTCACTCTCAGCACAGACCAAAACCTACGTTCCACTCTCCGTAGAAATAAATAAATTCGAATGTACTTTTTGCATTTCCTTCTTTCTCAGCTTTCTCTTGCTGAGTGTACCGACGACGGGTCTTTCCATGTGCAGACACTGGGGAGAGTGAAGGAAGGTTTACCGTGTGTTGTTGTTGTTGTGATTCTGAGGGGGTGACGCTGAAAAGATATGAGAGCGCAATGAATGAATGAATTGGATTTTCTTTTCTCACTCCAACTTTCACCATGCCGTCGTCGTGAGTGGAATAGGCAGGCAGGCGGGCGGTATGGTGCTACGTACTTGGTTGGTTGGTGCAAATAAATTTATACTCGTGTTCGATGTGGTTTAGGATTAGGTTGAGAGACACAGGTTTTTGATGAAGCAACAAGATGATGATAGATCGCTTCAAAAGAGTGGGGATGGCTGAGTCGTCCAAGAGCACAACACAAACAACAACGTTTCAACTCTCTCCTCCCGCTGTTAGTGGTCTTTTCTAATCAAAGGAAAGGAAATGGAATGAGAAAATGAAATTGGTTTGAGCGAATCAATTTGCTATGAGTTATAAGCCATTTCTAATTCTCAATCATTTCTTCTTCAGCCTTATCTGTCTCAATGTGATGTTGACTTGAGTTCATAATTCCCAACAACCTCTTTCATCACATCATCCCATGATTTTATAATGAATAAGCGGGTGTGAACTGAAGGGTTTAAACTAGCGGTAGCTACATGTGTGGATATCAGAGAAACTGTATCACATTCAACCTGGTTACAAAACGGTTTTTAAATAACGTCCATGACGGGATGGGTCATGATAAATGGACGGCGTTGGTTGAACTATTCTAATTTAGACTAAATAACACAACTCGTCGAAAAGTTGGACGGACGAACAGATATGTTGATCATATTGCGAAGCTACTGTATCTTCTTGAGTGCTTTCCTTTGCTCTGACCTCCAATTTAATGTCGTCATATAGATGTAGAATGAGCACCTGGCCACCACACCCTATCGGCCTGGTCGTGGAAACACTAACATTTTAATTTGTGTCTTTGGCTGCACCCTTTTGAGTACCCACTTTCTGTTTTTCTGTACCTGTTCCTCTGTTTAGTGCCCCATTATGCCATCGTTCTCTACTTAAGAAAAGAATTTTACTTCCGTTTCGGGTTTATGACTGTACTCACAGAGCAAAGTTAAGTAGCAACCTCCCATCCACCCACCATCCATAGTATCTTCTTTTACACACTTCCCCCTCCTTTCTCTCGTAATGTCAAGGATTTTGTTGATGTGCAAACCCAAGCGGAGAGACATAACTGCCGCCTTCATTATCATCTCTCCCACTCCCAAGTGAAAATATTGCTATTGACGTGGAGAAATGATGTGGGGAAGTGGCATTTACTTGTTTTATTGATGAGTACTTTTGAGCGGAAGTATTACTTTCTCTTTAAATTTATTTGACACTAAACGAGAGGCCTCTACTTTATCGTCCAATGGTGGCAAGTGTAACGAGGATGAGTAGAGTGAAATATAACTTCCAGCCAGCAGTCAATTAAGACTTAATGCGGGGCGGAGAATGAGCTATGATCCTGCAATCAGAAAGTGGCACAAGACAGAATTCACAGAGTTTGAAATATAACCTACCTGACGGTGGGTGATTATAAATGACTTACATTAGAGTCCCTAAGTTTCACGTAAACTAAATTACCTTACTGAACTTTCACTCCACCTTTCCTTGCCACACCACTTTCTTCCTCCTGCTTCCTGCCTTCTCCGCAGCACAGACAGACTACCCTTCTTCAGTTTGCATCTTTCTTTTAAAACAAGAAATTTCCAGACTACATGTATCTTATCGGGACTAGCAAGGTCAGACGGTGCTGAAGGAGTTGGAGCATAAACTTGCATGTAGCTCTTGTAGGAAACAAAGGTCTCGCCCATCTTTCTTTCAAAAGGGATGAGATGATGGTTTGACTGATCATGACAATAAAGAGTAGTTACACTACATCCTTCATAATTGCAAACGGTTATAGACCTTTTGCATGAAGTTGGAAAGGGATTGGTGGAGCGTTTGAACGCACTTTGTAAAGAAAGTTCCGGTGAAATTTGAAGACGACTACAATTAATTTGAAGACGATAGGGAATCCAAGTTTATATTTAATCTCAATAAGAGGTTATTGATTTATCCTTAAAAGTATGTACAATGAATGAGAGGGGAAAGGATGAGAGGGAGGAAGGAAGGATGGAATAGCATGCGATATAGAATTAACTTTTACCTGTCCTGACTACCACCTTTTCAACTCCCTCAAACACAAGTCAAGTTCCTGGTTTCGATCCTGCGAGAGAGCTGAGCATCAGAGCTCTCCTGATCCGCCTGACAGCAACCCAGCGTGGGGTTGCATTATGCCACGATTTGGCTCTTTTGAGGTCGACTTCAATTGTCGCACATGAAAGGGTTACTGGAGTTGGTGACTGCTCCATTCTTAAGGAGAAGGATATCAGCAAAGGAAATTATACATGTTGGTTAACGTTGCGAAATATGAAACTTTCTAAATTACTAAGTCAGCCTCATGTGAACCCCGCTTCCCCCATTCACGCATCCATGCCCTGACCTGACTGAGTTCTGTGCAAGTGAAGTAACCTCGTCAACAAATAATTTATAAAAGCAAATAGGTGCCTATCTAAGTTCTTGGAACATTTTTACGCTGTAAGATTTCAATAGATTAGTTTCCAACATTCAAAATGACGGTGTAAGTTGATGAAGTATGAAATGAAGCACCCCAGAGCGTTGATCAAAATCTCATATTGGTAAACAAATCATTGCCGAACTTTAATTAAAATTATTCCAAAGACGTTTTAAAGGTAACTGTCCAGAATGAGATGATGAAGGGAAGACCAGGGAAATGGGTAACAGCTCAGTCAACTCATCTGCTGTGTGTGAAAGGTAATGAGTGAAAGCTGGATTCAGACAAAATTCAGAAAATGATCAGGTTACAGTGTTGAGGTGTATCTTGCGGTCAGTGTCCCAGGTTACACGTAACATGAGATTGAAAACTACAGTAATTAAATAATTTGCCTTCTTTCGTGAGTTTCTCTTTCATCCCTGGAGCATGAAGGCTGCATGATAAATTACAACGCAGGTTGCGTGTTTAATCATAAAAGCATTTTCTTGGAAGGATGGCTGATGGCTTTGTACCTAGTTTCAGTTTGGTCAGAGGGAAAAAGACAAATGGGATCTTCCTTCTTGGTGGAATCATCATCTTGGATTGATGGAAACTGTCGAGAGAAATTTGTACTGCAAACAATGCCGTATGTCAGGGGGGCTTGATTCTTCTTCTAGCGTTTGATGCTTGGTTTGGTGCATTAGAGCTGGTTGATAAATTCAGGTGGCCATTTCATGCTGCAACGAGCTATCCTTGATGATGATGATACCTTGTGGCGTGTCTGCATCGGGTCTCTCGATGTAACTGCGCCGTTCAGTGCCACAGACAAAAATTAAGGTGTCTCCAAGTGGAAAGTGAAAGCATACAATCTCTGTGTAGTTCTGTAGGCAAAAAAGATCCACATCCATCGAGACAGTTCCCCTTCATACGTCCACCTCGTTTGGCATCGTAAACAACGGCTGTGATCATGGGAGTATGTTTTATGTGGGACAAAGCAAACATTAATTTACTAATGGCTCCAAGAACCTCAGCTCCGTAGAAATTGCTTAGGCGACACCAACAT
Organism: Isotomiella paraminor; assembly: GCA_034699605.1. Classification (NCBI taxonomy): domain Eukaryota; kingdom Metazoa; phylum Arthropoda; class Collembola; order Entomobryomorpha; family Isotomidae; genus Isotomiella; species Isotomiella paraminor. The sequence goes on from JAQGCL010000847.1 coordinate 6,770, forward strand.
TGCCATTTGCTGGTCTTTTATTTTAGCAACAAAAATGTTTGAGTTATGATTAAAAACGGATTGGACCCAAAAATGATGCTGCTGCTGCTGCTGCTAAAAAGAGTTCATCTCCGTCATTCCCTTCTCAATCTATAGCAACCCTTTTGTTTACTGATGTGGCAACTCTGACAATGTTTTTCTAAACCTTGTTTATGACAGCCGACAGGATCCATAGGAAGGTTAAATCATCCGTCACGTCTCATTTCCCATCGGTTCGTTTCAGACGTGAGGGAGTACTATGATGCGTATCGATATATACACTTTCACTTGGCAGTGACATCAAGACACTTTTCAAGGGACAAAAAATAAAATGTATTAATTTGTTCTGTCTCCTTCCTTGAGCCTGGTTCAACTTGAGCAGGGTCAAGTGAGCCCTAATGCCAATGTCAAAAAGAGAAGCTATTATTTCCGTCCATTAGATGATTCACCAATGAATGACATGTCCCTCTCGGTCTCACTCTTTTAAAGATTGGCAAAGAAGAGAAATGTGTGACCATGAAAAGATATCGCATCATGACATCACAGTATCTAACAAAGTGGGAAAAGATGGATATTTTCTGCTTTCACAAAAGAGTCAATATGAAAGATGGTTTCAGTGGACGCAGATAGCTCTACGTGTGGTATATAGGTACTTTCACCCACCAACGACTACTTATGTTATTAGATGGATGATAGTGAGGACGGCGGTTGTGGTCTGCTCTCTTGGTTTCACCTCAAATTAATAGCGTCGGTTATTGGCCAAGATTCAGTCAGGGAAGTATTATCATGCAGCATGAAGAGAAGCCCGGATCCGGTTTCTGGAGAAGAACAGTTAATGTCATCCCTTTATTGGCCATAGGGAAGAAAGATATTGTTTGTCGCTCGCTCCTCTGCTTACGAAGAGTGGTGGTGGTGGTTGGTTGGTGAGGCACAAAGAAGAAGAGGAGGCTACACAACGAATTTTCGCATATCAATGGAGAAAGAATGGATGGGATCAATAAATAATTCTGGAAGGGATTATGCTGCGTAATAATACTCACTCTGGTGACATGCTTCGCCTACACGCCACAATGATTCATCATACAGCCGAGAAATGAGAAACTCTGCGTGGGTTCCATCCTATATGTTAGTTGACATGAGGATGTGACACTAGTGATCACGGCATAGGATGGAATAAAGTCACTTTTGAATAAAAAAAAAGTTGACTGCTTCTGTTTCCTTAAGATTACACACACAGTTTCACTCAGCCGCTTTCTCCTCTGATGTTTTCCCAATGAGAAAAATGAATATTGAGAGTTAAAAGCATCAGGATTTGTAAACAGGCGTGATGTGATGTTTTGGAATCATTTATTGAGTTGTCAACTCCCAAAAGCCTTTCGTTTATTTGTCTGGTCCCTGTTGCCTTTTTTACATTTACTTTGTGAACATTCCAATTTACCTTGTGCAAATGAAGGCGGCATGGAGTCTTTCCTTGTCTTCCTTTCTCCCTCCTCTCTTCCTCCCTCCGTAGCTGGAGAGATTGGAAAATCTGCCCCAGGCCTGCTAAACGCAATTCAAAGACAAGGGGAGAAAGTAAACTCGCATTGTATGACTTTGTTTTCATACCAATTCAACATGATTTTGTTTTATATGATGAAGTGGCTCAGTACAAGCCAGGAAGAGACACCTCTTTGTGCCCATCCATCCACATATCTACGTGCAAAAAAGACGTGTGAGCAGACGGCTCCTCTTCCCTTTTGCATGTACTTATGTTTGGATGTGGAATTCATTTTGTCTGAATCCAGGACGACAAACAAATTGTGCTCATAAAAATTTCATTCGCGGTTATTTTAACACGGTGGGAATACAAAGTACATTATGTACCCTGAATGTATCTCTGCTCGGAGTGGGGATAAGAGGATGGAGAAAGCATGAAGGTGAGCAAGGTGTGGGTGTTGTGTTCATGGCAAGCGTTGACTTGGAGTGAAAATCAGGCTTTTTGTTTTTAGTAAAAGATCGATGTATAAGATACGTCATGGTAAAAGTATTCCTTCCCTCACCTTTCCCCAGGAAAAGACAGTAAATTATTTTCCACTTCCGCCACAGAGAACTGAAAAATATCATTCAAAATACTATCCGACTCATTCGTTGTATAATTACAGGTACCTTTTTAGCTAGGATGGGCTTGTATATATGCAAACTGTGATACAGGCTTAAAATTGTTTTAGTAGTTTTTTTAATGCTTGATTTCATCCTGTCACTTAACTTACCCGTGTTTTTGAAGTTCCAAGTAGCTTTTCATAGTCTTTAACTTATTCCATGGAGACCTTGTTCCCATTACTTCAGTGTTTGGGTTGATTTCCTTGAGGCAAGCAATTGGAATGAAACATGAAAGCAGGGAGAGATAGAGAGCAACAGGGTTTCACTACTGTCAAATTCAATGTTTGAATTGAAATGAATGCTTTTTTTTCACGTCGGATTTCAAAATCCAGTAATCGATTTTTTCATGAGCTTTCTCTTTCACGTTCCTTCATTACGTTGTTTTCTACACGGCAGATGAGGCTGGTGGATTCACCTGGTTCTTTGGTATTTTTGGTTCAAGGCTGATTCATGCCTACATTAAAAATTGGCAATCTAATTACTTTCTCCCATCCATTACAGATGACTATGGCGGACAGATTATTGAAGGCGACTCCCTAACCAAAGTGTGTCAACCTTTTGGGTAGAATTTATGTCCTGAGTCAGTTTCATAACCCTTTCCCTTTGCGTCCATAAGAAAATCACCACATGATCTCTTTCACTGTAGCCCATGCGACGGTATGCCATAAACACGTTACATAAGTGCTTTTTCACATATTCTAAGAGCATCATCACCATAACGTAATGATTTATTGCATTGTTGCCAAAATGCCTATTCTTCTTAAAAGGGAAGTTTTAGGGTCTTTGTTGTCGCACACTTGGGTACCATTTGGTTACTTCAAAATTCCTTATTTTCCCACCCAACCTATCCACTTTCTTCCGAAAGTAACATGATCCGAATAAGAGACAGAGAGAGAGAGAGGCTTATTTGGCCTCTTCTTCGCTACTGGAGTAAGAATCCTCAATAATATGATTTAGATCAGGACAGCCATGAAATAAGGGTGGCAGACTTGCCGTATTCGCTTTCACCTCTCACAAAGTCATGGGTGAAAGTTATATGGTTTATTATGGTTACTTAGTAAGAGAAGAAGGAAATAAGTTGACGTTCTGGTAGAAATGTAGTGAAGTGAAAAGTTTATTGTTGTTTACACAGGGATGATGGATATCGAAGAGACAAATTGGTCCTCTTTTTGGGATAACGACTCCTTGTCCATTCTGGAGAATGGCAACGGAACAAATCGGATAACGGATGATGATACTTTGGCAACCGTCTTTCACATCTGCATTGGTAAGTCCAAATATTATAACCCTTGCACAAATATAAACATCGTTAGCATCAACCGAGAGGGAAGCAGGGAAAGGGCTTAACTTTACGACATATAGGGGTATGTATCATTTAACGAAGGAAGCTGCCAAAATATTTTAAACAGCTTTCCCACTCATCCATCCATCCATCCCGTATTCTGAAACTTCACCAATTCCCTAGCACTTATCTCTCCTCTCTTCATAACTTATCAGAAATGCAAACAAGTAGACTCAATTTATCATATTTCTGACACGTATAAAGCAGACAGGAGCCTCAGTGTCTACGAAGGCAGTAGAATACGACGACTGACCTTGCTTTTACGTAAGTTTACAACTCCGTTGCTTCTTTCTATCACTGCTCGTGCCTTGTTTCACTTGAATGAACAAAAAGATGAGTCAATGGTGGTGTGGAAGAGACCGTAAATCCTTTACTCCCCCACCTTTAGCTTCATTTTATTACAGTGCTTTGTTATTTGATTGAATCTAATTTATGAATATATCCCTTTCTCAGTCGTAAAGTCTGCAATTCTGTACATCTGTCCAGAAAGGAGGCTGTTTCGGAGGGAAATATATACGTATCCGGCAGACTAGAACAACAATGGTTTCGTTATGTGACGCTATTTACGTAGAAAGTAGACAAAATATTGTTCATATTTTCACTTAATCTTTAACAAAAGCAT
>JAQGCL010000848.1:0-10885 GCA_034699605.1 Isotomiella paraminor
TAGATTTTGATTCAGTGAGGGTTGAAGATTTTTATTGACAAATCTTTTTTAGTCCAAGACACCCGGTGGTAGTTCTGGTGGAGGGACGATATGATGGGCATTCTTGTAACAATCGATTGTAGTCGATGCTGAGTTCAAGCTCGACATACCCCAACCTCCGTAATATTATCAACCTTGTATCTGTGTAATCCCATCAGTGAGTGTACCTGTTCCCATTTAATCTTTTTGATGCTTATCAGAAATCCACAAATTAAACGTATTAGGTAAGAGTGTCATATTGCTAGCTTTCATAACTCGTCAAGAGTAGATCCCTCTCTATGATGGATATTGTTGGATAAGTGTAAGTCAGAGGGATGATAATGGATATTACCTACCACAACTCCCCCTTTTCTTATTAATGAATGTAATGAAAAATGAAACAAAATCCACAGTTATTATTGCCCTTCTTCTCATTTATCTTGATGTGAGGTTGGCCCTTCCACATTTTCTTGAGGGGATCGAAGGGGAAGGCAGGCAGCAAGCAGAGATGGGATCAGATTAGATTCATCCGTACATGTGAATGCATGTATTTGGGGGTGGATATAACTCTTGAGAGCAAAAATTAATTCAGTTGGGAATTTCCGATGGATTTCGTCTCACATTCAGCTTTTAAGGGCCATAAGATGTTTATCTGCAGATTATTTTTTGGGTTTAGCCATGAGAGAAGATTTGACGACGATCCTCTCATCCTATCCGCAGCAGTGAGAACCTTCATGTCTGTTGTATATTTATGCTTTCATTTCATACGGGTAGAAAAAAGGAGATGCGTGCAGAAGTAAGTTGTTAATAAACCGACCGAACGCATGCTTCGTACAAGAGGTAAACGTATTAAGCTGACTCCAAGAAGTGGATACATACATTGTAGGGTGAAAGCACATAAAACACTCATGTCGGAGCTCCCATGTGGGAAAGTGCATTAAATGCTCAAAATGAATTACGTATCCTTCCATCTAACCAACCAAGGAACCAGCCTTTCACTTTTCTTGCAACACAGGCGTCGTCTTTTCATCAAGATAAAAACTTGCTTCTTTACGGATTACAGCTCAGTTTTGTGGCCCTGGAGTTTTCGTATCTTTTATTAAAAGAGTTGTCAATCACTTCAAGGCGTCACCGAATACTTTTGTGGCTTACATGCCCTTTGAACCATCAAAGATTGAGTAATTATAATGATAGATGTTAAAGAATTCAACTTTCCCTTCCCATTGTCTGAGTTTAAGCTCAACATTCTACGATGAGTGAGCAACTTTTCGTAGATTAAAAATATTTGGTCACACTTTTGTTCAATAAGCAATGCGAAGGGCATGGAGGAACCACAAGCCCACAATAAAGCATCATCCATTATTTCTCGAGGCTCTATTGTAGATGCCACTTGGCTTAATGTAGCATATAACTTTGTTTAATGGAGAAAGTTCGTCGTCTGTCTCCTGCTCTTCTTTCCTCGTCCCTTTTGTCTTCTAGTAAAAACAAACCACAGCAAATTCCAGACCAACAAGAGGAACTGATTAGATTAAACATCCTGTTATGTCTTTCTTTAGACACAGGACTGTTTGACAAAACTCCTCGCCAAAAGGAAGCACTTGTGAGGCTGTGTGAACTTAACTAGAATTTAGGAAGTCCTCCACATAACAAAGGAAGACGCCAATACTCAATCAATTCCTAGTTTACTTTTAGCTTTATTTCTACCTCTGCGTTTATTATTCGAGCTGTAAATGCTCACTGCGCTCTAAAAGACTTCTAGGACGCTTTGCCTCGGGAAACAAAGGGCCTAACTAACTGAAGAAAATGAAATTTACTTTTGTTGCATAACTTTGTGATTTTTATTAAATTACAAGAGTCCAAACTTACTTTCCTTTTGGTTTGTTTGATTGTAACTTTGTCAATATGGAGTCTATCGAAAAACAGAGAAATGCTATTACCACGAAATTACCACTTGTCTGTATTGCGGTCTTCGAAAGACAAAAAAACCAATACCTGAGATTTTGTTCAGTTTGTAAATATTTTCGCTATCTTGTATTTCAGATTTCCTCCCTTCCGCTTTTGGTGGACGTCCTCCTCGCCTCATTGAGACCCCTGTGGATTCTGTTGTTCCTCGTAATGAACCTGCAACTCTAAATTGTCGTGCTGACGGGGACCCAACGCCAGTCATAAAATGGCTAAAAGATGGGAAACCTATGAGAGCAGGGCCATTGAGGAATCTTCTTCCATCCGGTGCCCTATTTTTTCTAAGGGTAAGTTCTGACGTTTCTTTTAATTCCACTCAGCTATGTAAAACGTGATAAATAACTCCAACCTCTAGAACAGCTATTCTCAGTCTCACCTTCGTGCACAAGTTCCTTCCTTCCTTTATTCCTCCCTCACACCTCAATCCCTGCCTGATTCCGATCCGATTGTCGGACGGGGTGGTTAATGAGATTTGGAAGAAATAAATCTGTGTTGCATTGCGCCATGGAGGGGGTCGAATTGAATTCTCGTATCTCCATAATAATATTTCATTTCATCCTCCACTGACTTTCTCCCAGCGTAACACATTCATCCAACTCCGTTTGATGCTCTCTTCTCCCTACGCCACCTCATCGTAACTGCATTTGCTTTCTCCAAAGGTTGCAGTCTGACTATTGTTCACTTCACGATACTGTTTTTACCCTTCACTTTAGCAGAATGCTTCAACTCTTCCCGACTTTCTTTAAAGAGTCTTTTGCAGTTTGAAAAAAAACTGTTCATGATTTTTGACATAAAACGAAAAGATCCATAGGTATACCAATGAAAAGACACTTTATTTGTCTACTCTCTATGATAACCTTATTTTTACCCAATTGGCAGTGATCTAGATATAAAATAAAAAAGAATAGGGTAGATGCATTTTCCTCCAAAAGAATTTCATTAGTGCCTGTCCTAGTTGTACGTTTATGATATCATTTGACATATCGCTCTACGACTGCGACACTGTCTCTGCAGGGAGAAAACCCACGACGCATCCACTTTCTCCTAAATTAAGTTAGCTGGATCCATTTGGTGCAGTTGCATTTTAGTGCAGTTGCATCTGTCGACATCTTTCACTTCTCCCCTTAATTTCGCAGTGATACGTCCTCAGCTTACGCAATTTCATAGGATACGCAGCAGGAGACAAAGTTCCCACATCTGGATTTTAAACATTCTGTGTGATTCACTTCTGATCCGATTGAATGGTATTAACTTTAAACCTTAGTCCTTTAGGAAGATTTGGCTGGAAATACCTTAAATCTTTATAACTGTTTGAAACAAAAAAAGAAAAGTTGGGTTTGGCCTGAAATTGAAAAGTGTGATAGGAAAACTTTTTTTGAAGAACTTTTTCAAAAATGAGACCATCTTTCAATGAGAGTCAATCACTTGATCATTCATTTCATTCCGAGTTTTTGGTTACAATGAAAAGAAAGTGGGAGAGGATGTCATACTGAAGAATAGCATTCCATCACACACCGAAACCAAATGACAGCCCATTACTGCTTCTTGGAGAAAAGTATAAGAGGAGCACATCTGTGTGAATCTGATATTAAAAGTGAGACGGAAGAGAGATTGGCTGGGAAATGAAAGTTTAATGAAGAAAGCAACATCTCAGATGGAAGGGGAGGGGGACTGGTTTCTCTATACTTACTTACCACAGCCACCTACACCCTGACTCAAGTAGCACAATGCAGCACACCAACCAACTGAACTTGTCTTCGTTTTCTTACTTTAAGAAGAGGAGAAAGAAAGTGAAGTAAAGGAAGAAGACGAAACAATTTATCTGGATTGGAGTGGAGGACAAGATTCTTACAAGAACATTACATTATTTCCCTGCAACAGGAAGGAGGCAATCTTTTACCCTCTATCTGCACGAGCTTTACGACCACCCCTCCAAAAATGGTCTTCTCTCAACTTCTCCACCTTTTTTTTACTTCTGTTGGATACCAACATTTTCTGGAAAAAATCACTTCTATTCCTATAGCAATTTTATAAAATCAGTTCATTATCAAACACGAGATGCATGCAATCAGGGCATGTGGACATTTTACTAATTGACTATCTTCACTTTCTTCAGGTGCGGAAGGATATTGACGCTGGGGTCTACAGCTGCACTGCAAGCAATATCTTTGGTGAAGTTAGCCGGAATGCAACCCTGGAAGTCGCAAGTAAGTCAGCATTTCAACTTGATAACGGATCTTACATATATTAACATAGACAGATTTAAACAAAAGCACGACGAATAAATAATCGCATACACAATTTATAAGTATAGAATGTAAGAATGGTACGTTATGGAGAAAGGTATTGTCAAATTGTTGAATTTAGGCAGATTGTTTCTTGTCGTTCTCTATTCTGTTTCGTCTGCCTACCGTTTCAAGTTGTAATGCACTGGTTGAGGTGAAAGTGAATGCAGGGAATCACTTCTCACCTCTTTCAGAACTGCGTCACGGTTAGTTTAGGAGTTGGTCTGTTGAGTCTTGTGGAAGGATGAGAAGCTGGAGTAGGTAAAGTGACAATTGACAAATGGAGCTGCTTCCCCCTGAGTCGAATCATCCATCATCTTGTGCATAATCTCCATTTAATTTCACATCAACGGATATTTATTATCTCAAGAATATTTCATTTAATTACACCGGAGAAATGAATGAATCCCTACCAAAACTCAGCAAACTTAGGAAGTCGTTGGAAATAAATAAGAAGTCGTCTTCTCTCGTGCAACCGAGACGTTTGGTTGAGATGGAGGTGAATGAAAATAATTTTAATTTCCGTAGTGAGGTCAGCAAGACAGAAGGAAACCCCATAAATCTCCTTTAAGTAAATTGTACAATGCTACAGATCATGGTCAATGGGACTTTCACTGTACACGTACCTTACGAGTATCTTGAACTCAAGGTTCGCTTTGTGTTGGTTTGCTCTGTAGCTTTCATAGACTCTATTTTGGGCCCTGTTCGGTGTCAAGATGCTTAAGTGCCATAAATAAGTAATGGAAAAGAGAAATGGCTGAGTTCCTCGCAATCTTCTGTCTATGAAACTTTTACCGCACAGCTCAATAAAATAAGTGGTCACTAAAAGACATTATACTTAAAGGACTTGAAGATGATTTTTTCATCGTTGAAAAACCTTCATTCCTGTTCTAGTTTGTCCTTTACCTTTTTACATAATTAAAATGTAAAAACTTTTGTAAAATGGAAAGTGTTGGACACATTGACTAGAGCAACGGAGAAACGGGCAACGAAATTGTGTGCTCTAAATTTAGATGTGTGAAGCACGAATTGACCCAGCAGATCTTAAAGTTCTACCTTAGTTGACATGACTTATCCAGATAGCTCATGTCTTCCGTTCTCTGACAAGTGAAAGGAAGTTCACGTGGTAGATGTTATGGTACGTACAGTCAGTAGATAATTCGATAAAACTTTGATCAACTGCATTGCCATTCAGTGACTAGTATCCAATAAGTACTCCAATCAATCCGTCCCTTGTCCACTGACTGAGGCGGAAGAAAACGTCCAAGAGTTTTCAACAACGAGATTGCCTCTTACATTCTCTTAGGACTTATAGAACCAACGCAGTACTGGGTGAAGTTGACGGATGGGCAATTACGAAACAGAAGTGAGTGATGGATCGGGCACTGCTCAAACAGGAAATAGAAGGGGGTGGATTGGGGAAAGTGCTAAATACTCTTTGGCATGTGTCTCGTTGTCCCCTCAATGGAAAGGGTAGTTGACCGTCTACAGTCTCCCTTCTTGTTATTTTGTAGTGTCAAGTGCTGTTACAATCTAATTATATTCGAGTAAACGTTAACTGTAAGACAAAACTTAGGAGAATTTTTTAGATCATTGACACCAGAAACAATTAGCTCTGTCTCAACTTGAGTATTGTAGACAAGCTTGGCCAAAAATCCCCCAGTATAATTTTAGGGTACGGAAATCATTTTTGTGAAAAAGTAGGGGGTGCGTGAGGCATGACGATGGGAGTGTTCACCTTTTGTTTCTTGAGTTCATAATTTGCACTTTGCAAACAATCCAGTCAATCGTCTTGTTAGACAACGTATATTTAACGTCTATGAACGCCTTGCAAATTATATTAATAAAAATCACGAAATTCAAACATTTCTTAGTTTGCAATTATTTCCTTCCTATAGTTTTGATTTTATCATTTTTAATTATTGCTACCGAATCGCATTGCCCTGATTTACAAATGACCATTTACATGGATCATGGGGTTGCTGCTGAGGGCATGCACTATCGACGTAATTTAGTTTCCAAGAAAACGGTTGAGCTACCTTTTTAAAAATAAACCCAGTATTTTTCTTACAGGTTACTCGCAAAATAGCGATTTGCCAGGTCAAGTCATATCATATCGTGCCCAAATGCTCATGTCAGAAATGCTATAAACCTTATCGAAAGATATTTGTTAGATGAATGAATGACTTGCTGAAATCTGCACCGTTGGTTACAAATCCATAAATTCGTAAGCGCATTAAAAATTTCCGGTTTCATATGGCGTAAGCAAGGGATTAACTGGTCAAAGCGAGATTGCGAATTGTTTGCAAAAAGTTTTCATCGTCGTCGAGACTGTTTCTTACGTAAGCCCACGGGCAAATCGACTCTGCAGATCTAAAATATGTAGTTGCAAATCTCTTTACATTCAATATGTCTTTACTTTAGTACGCCTTTCTCTGGACTTTCTACAGCCAATTTTGTGAAGGCGGAGAGTACAAAATGCTTTCCTCGCACGCAAACTATTTTGAGCCACTTTGTTTTGCTGTAGGAGGATATGAATAATCCATTTCTTCGCTGGTGTACTTATCTCTACGCCAGCTGCCCCTATTAGCCCCCTGTTCAAAGTTGGTTGGTGGTCAGACTAAAAGTGAAAGTGAATCAGAGAAAGCAAAGTTGCTTTACTTGACTTCAGGAAAACATCAGAAAAGACTATGGAGAAAGTCGTGCTAATGCTAAAGCTGACACGAAACAAACCTAAAACACACCAATGCCACATTCCACATCCACTCGCGGTAAAAGTAAGTAGCCAGAGAGTAGCCTTTATACATTATATAACTCATTTAAGCAGCTTGGTTTTGATTTCCATACAATCTGCTGTAATTATACTACAGGCCATGAGCTTAGATGGCTTGCTTTCGCTAAATTAATTTGGTTAGTTCAAGCAAGCACCCGCAATACAATGATGGAAACTGGTAATTGTGGTGCGAGTTTTCGAAACTGCCAGAAAACAAATCGTACATTTGTTAGGAACAAGCTGCTTAAGACTTTCATTTCATTCAATAAAGAAAAGTTGCAAGGCTGCCTCCACCCTATCGATTTAAGTGGAAATGTGTATATGAAAAAGAAAAAGGAATTAGTTCAGGAAACAGTTTGCAACCTGACTGAATCAGATTTTCACAGTCAGTAATAAATCATGAGGAGGAAATGATTTAAACAATCTTGGGACTCTCCTTCATTCAACCCTCTCTGCTTCAAGCGTGGGTTCGCCATGCTTAGAGGCAAAGAGAGAAGGAAAAAATATTCTTGGTGAACTTTCACTTTAAACTTGCCATGTCGAGTACAAAAATGTCAAGTCAACAAGGAACTACAATGAATCGCGATGAACTTTTTCAATAGCACGAGCACTGCGGTTTCCAAACTTGCAGTTTGCCGTGCGGTGGTGTGTCCCAGATATTATAGTCATTCCCATTTTGCTTCACTTGACTCGACTTGGACTTTAGTAGAAGGCAATTTAATATTGTCAACCACATTTGTTACCAACTCGATTTCATAGATTCGCTTCTGAAAGGAAAGTGAATTGTGGGTGTAGAAAATTAAAAGTCGGGGCAGGCTGGCACTTCCTTTAACCGATAATTATTATTAAAGTCTCGGGAGTCAAAAAATTTAATCAAGGAACATAGTTTTGACTCAGGGTCCCTGTAAAAAGCTTTCACCAAAAATGTAATGGACAGCCTTGTTGTCCATTTAAATCAGAAAGGACACTGACCAGCAGGGCTACGTGTATTGTATTGTAGGAGAGGAAGTAAATGTCAGTCTTTCTAAAACGAAGTTAGCAACATTTCGTATTATTTTGCATGTATGGATCTGATTTGCTTAAGCAGTTTTTTAACCCACCAGTCAATCCGTTTGGTTGGCGTGACAAAGTTTCGGAGAACAACTTGTCACTGATAAGCTCGTTAGCATTTGCTGTTTATATTGCCCCATAAAGATAAGTCACTTTCCTTTCTTCCTCCACACGAATCACTTCTTACCATACATGCCATAATTGTGCACGCTTGGCTGGAGTTTGTTGTTCCTGATTTGCTAACACAATGGAATAACAGGGTGCCACAACAGACTGCTAAATTTTGATAAAGCAGACCGTAATTCAATTGTGTGTGCAGCTTTCACTTCCTCGGTTTTCTCCCTTTTCTTTATTTAAGTACTATTCTTCTTCTCTTCACTTCTCCCGTTCTCTTATTGGTTTAACAAAAGCAAATAAAATACTGTTAGGTTTAGACACAATAATAATACTTCAATTATTCTGACTTGGTGAAAGCGTAAAGTTGTGAAAACAGGAAGCATTCAAGGTCAGAAAGTAAAGCAATTGGGTTATACTGCCGGTCATAAATAATTTAGTTGATGAAAGGTAATAGCGAGTCCAACAAATTGTAATAACTGCTTAATATCTTAACCTCCATCTGCCCGCAGTATGGCTGGCTATATATACATGCTGTCATAAATTAGTACCTTTGGTTGAGTTTAATTAGTTGAGTTCCGGGCATTGTCAGGCGTTTGGATGATTGCAATTAGAATTGTTCTGAAAACATTAGAATAGCTACATCATGATAAGTCTTAATTACAATCGTTTGTACTATTAATAGCGAAAACTGATGATTGGATACATGTGATCAGTAAAACGTTGAATGTATATATATAATCTGTCATATTGACATTGGTCACTTGACATTTCACATGACATTTAAGTCAACCAAAACAAGTCACATTGGTGCTTAATGTTAGATAATATCTCAAAATATTTAGAAATGACAGTAGTGTGATTGCGTATAGTTGATGGCGTAGAGTTTCCCCGTGTACACGAGCAACCGGCAAAGAAATTATTGAGGACCCTAACTGCTTTACGGCTTTTCTCTTATTATTGACCAAAATGGTGTAAATTATTCAGGGAAGATCGTGCGCCACCACAAATGAATAAATCATTACAAAAAGAATAGGAGTCCAGTCTAATAACTATGGATTGGGAGGTTTGTTATCCCGAACGACTGCAATCCAAATCAGACAAGACTGTAATTCCATATAGTGCTAGACCAGTGGCCAGCAACGCTATAAGGCTCCATAGTAGTCCCCAGCATCTGGCACTTCCACAAAATTCTTCAGCAAACATGACCGCATCAGACTTTCCCTGACTAGAATTGCTAATACGATTGCAGAAAGTGTCGTCGATACAGTCGTATAAGGCGTGAAGGGTGCAGATTGTCCCTATTGCGAGCATCACCCATCGAAGAGGCTGAACGGCCATCGTCACATATTCTTCCAAGGCCCACAAAGCAGCAGGGATAGCAGCAACGAGGATCACCAACAACCGAATCGTCACTCCATAGCAGCACTTCATCCCACACATTGTCGCTTGCTGTATTCATTAAAAAGTCACGTCACATCCAATGCATGGGTGTCCAGGAGGAATGAGAAAGATGTAGGATACCTGAATGTGGAGAACGATTGCCGTCACAATGCACGCCACCATAAAAATTGAGGCAGCAATCCTTGTTGGCAGTCTCTCCCAAGTCATCAGGATAAAGAAGCACCCCCAAACAACTGACCCAATGTAACCGGCACTCAGAGTGAACCATCTTGTACCCCCAACGCTCCTTGTTAGCCCTCCAAAATTTTCATTTACCTGTCAAAGTAAAGGACAAATTACAATCATCATCATCATAGCATTATTATTATGCAGAGCAGTTTACCTCAATGCCCGTGACCTTTCCACAAGACATCCATGTGGCCAAAGCGTGTGAAAATTCATGAAGGAAGACAGCCACCAGTTTGAGCGGGGCGAGGACGGCGTACCTCCATAAAATCCCAGTGATCAATGCCGTGACTGCGATGACTATAAACGTTTCCGTCTGTTTCGTATTGCAGCAACAGTAGCCATGCTGGTAAAGATTAATTTCCAAACCCATGTTAGTAAATCAAATCAACCAAAAGTCAAACTCGTATGTGCAAGTCGCAGTCGTCAATAATAAAGCTAACAACTCAATAACACCCTTAAGGAATCAATAAAACAAGACAAGGGAAAAGCAACGCAATTATTTTTGGGACAAGTTAGAGGACAGAACTACTGCAGCTGACTGACTGAGGAGAGTTAATTGTAATTGACAACATTACGGGGTACGGTTAAGCTAATAAGGAAAGGTAAGTGAATGACTGACGGCGTCCTCATTGAGTAGTAGTGGCGTGAAATGAAGGACGATTGGTCTACGCCTCACTCACGCTGCTAAAAGTATATAAAATGACAATACCACTCTCTGCATTAATGCGGACAATTATTATTATACAGACAATAGATGTGACTCACAGTTGTTGACGTAGTCGTTGTCGGTGTCGCCGTGCTCGTGTTGTTATCGCTGTCCATTTTATGATAAAAATTGCATGACGTGACGTTGAGGCGTTTGGAGAGTCCTGTGTGGTCTGATGGAGTTATTTGAAATCGATAAAACTGAGTTGTGATTGACAAGAAATTTAGCGGAAAGGATATAATATGATATTAGGCAGAGAGAGATATTTGGATATGGTGTGGTTGGTTGGTGACCTGATTTTGTCAATATTGGTTTTCCATGGTAGCAAGATTACCACTCCGAGTT
>JAQGCL010000849.1:0-10882 GCA_034699605.1 Isotomiella paraminor
TTCGTTTGCTCTCAATCTGGCCTGTGGAATTGGGTCTTGTAGCCGGGAGTGGATGATAGTCTTGAAATGGTGATTAATTGGGTTCTCCCAAGTTTCTTGCCACATTTTCCCAATTTCCGGAACTTCACTGTGAGATTTCGAACTCCACAGTTCGATTGCCTCTCTAATCACAAGATTGGGGACTGTAGTGATATAAGACGGCAAAAGTGAGGGGAGTCTGTCCACCACAGAAAAATGTGATGCGATGTAGCAGGGAAGACTGAGATTTTGGCATTTTTTAACTCTCAAGCCTCCTAACTTAACGGGAAGAGAGAATTCATCGCTGGCGGATCCCAGGTTACAGTTGCAAATGTCCTCCAAAGCTGCTCTCAATCGATTGTCAAAGTCTTGTAGAAGTTGAGGAAGTTTGAAGAAAGGGAAACATCGAAGAATGTAGATAAGTCGAGGGATTCCAATAGCGCTTCTTAGGACGTAAAAGGCTTGATGATGATTTAACTCTTGTAGTTGGTCACAAAGAGTTTTGAATTTGTCTAATTTCTTTTCGAACAACCTTATTGCTGTTGACTGAGTGAGAGGGCATCCTAAAAGTTCAACGTCTTCATCTAAGATTTTGATTCCTGGGGCGATGGAATTGAACTGATGTAAAATTGCAGGTCTTGGAGTGTCGCCAAGAAAAATCAATTCGCATTTGTCGGGGTTGACTTCTAATCCTATTGCTTTCGACTGTTCAATCAATAGTTCGAAGTCTTCGAAAACTGTAGCAGGGTCACCTCCCAAGGTACCATCATCAAGATAGAATGCGTTCAGCTCTGATTTAAGTGTTTCGGTGATTGGCTTAATAGCAAGGCAGAATAACAATGGTCCTAGAGGATCCCCCTGCTGTGCACCCCGT
The DNA here is from genome assembly GCA_034699605.1 of Isotomiella paraminor. NCBI lineage: Eukaryota > Metazoa > Arthropoda > Collembola > Entomobryomorpha > Isotomidae > Isotomiella > Isotomiella paraminor. Next base: position 893 of record JAQGCL010000849.1, read on the forward strand.
TGTGAGAGTATTTGGTTACCGTTCCAGTAGAGAAATGATGGGAATTCATAGCTTTGACGGATGAAAGGGAGAAGTTCTGGGCAAACGATGGATACACTTTCGAGGAAGGAAGAACGATTAACCATATTGAAGGCGTTCTTGTAATCGATCTTCAACATCACTTTTGGAGTAGCGTGTTTGTAGTTGAAGTATGTACTAGCTGCATGGGTCGCTAATTCACATCCATTTTTGGTTCCAAAACCTAATTGTTCAGGTTGGAGATATTGTTGCATTTTGTTTCTTACGCTGTGGCAACACAATTTGGCTCCGAGTCTTCGCCAAAAGGTACCCACAGCTATGGGTATATAATTTAATTTCATACATTTGACGTAGATATTTCTGTACAAATTACCAGATTCAAATTGCGTGATCAACGTCAGAGCAAGCTCAATAGATTCAATGGTTTGCATAAACGGCTATTATACATAAATCCGATGTTTGTTACATTTATAAGCGCAAATGTTCGTCACGAAGGGTAGGGGAGTTTAAAACATACTTCTATTACATTTGAGTATTACTGATTGAACAATAACTAAACACAATCCTTCATCGGTCAGCATCATTCTAATAGGGGACTTGCATAATGTTCCGAAGGTTCGGAGTACTGTCGGTCTTTCTAATCTACGCATTGGTCCTAACTGGCCAGGAGTCCTCAGCTTCTTCGACAAAACAAAAATGCTTCGATATGGGGAAGCTTACAGCGGCTTTCCACAAATTGAAGGAAAGGAATGTCAATACCGTTAAGGCTCTACTTTTGGTTAGTGCAACCATTATCATGCGTTGCATTGCAGCAGGTGTGATTTATGTCAAAATGTAATTTATTAACGTCGGAGCAACTCCTTGTCCCCTCGAAGAAGCAAGAAGTTGAAAATGCCATAGATACTGTAAGTGTCCATCTACGTTTCTTTGGGTAGATAAACATGTTTGCTTGAATCCACCTAGTGTGCCAAAGGACCCGATAAGGACAAGATCAAGTGTGTGGCCAAGGAGCTAACCCCCGTCTGCGAGGATGTGAAGAAACTTGGGGCAATGATGACAGGGGGGGGGGGGAAAGCACCCAAGGCTTGATTGCAATATTACGTTTCTTGTAAATTGGTTGTTATGCGGCAAAGGAAATTGAAAACGTCAGAACATAACCATTCAATGCAAAAAGGAGAGTCGGTATGAATGGAAACGTGTTTCACATTGGCTTAGCCATCCAAGACGATGATATGGCTACCATTACAATTCTCTATGCATAGGACATCCAGTCTAACTATAAAAGGTAGCGCCAAAACCCCGATTATCTGCGAATTGAATGCTTCAGGAAGGAGCATGCCAGTACCTCTTTGAACTAGTACGGCTTTAAGCAATTCAAACTTGCATAGAAATTACATTTTTTCTTGTGTTACGTTGGGGATGAGGTGTTTTCCTCGTCGAGGGTAGGAATGAAGGTATATTCAAGTACAGACATTACCTCAAGGGACCAGAGGAAAAATTCATTGCCACATCGAATTCGTCATCTATTGTCACAATGCAAAATGCAGCTTTTCTCGATCAACCGTAATGTGAAATTGTGGGTCTCCGTCAATACTTCGCAATGTTAAAGTTGGGAATTTCCGAACTTGGGGTAGGGTTAGGTGCATGGATGATATATAGTCCATAAATGGTTTTCTCAACTTTTCTATGCTTCAATCCCTGAAGGGCCTCATTCATAGAAACCAAGGGTACTTCTATAACTCACACTGCATCTCTCACAACACATGCCAATATGAAAGGGACAATCCATTTATTCGCTGTTAGGTGCGGGCGTGCGTTCGTCAGTGCGGAGCTTGTACCTCCAATCCTAACCAAGGTGTAAGATCCAAAACGATATATTATGCCAAATGTCATTTGATCGTATGCGTAATAAATGACGCATCCAATCCCACAACGCATCATGTGCCAATCCTCTCCATGCATTGCCACGGAGTCCATAAGCCTCCTGCTTGTGGCATACAAAAAAACTCTTCACAATAGTTTGCGTCCTTTACTCTTGCAAAGAATTATTGTAGTATAAATGCTCCTTGACAGTAGTAAATGTAAATAAATTCAAATTAATAAACAAATTAATAAACTGATTTCGCATTCTTAAAGGTAAACTTAATAGAAATCGCGTCGACGATGTTTCATTGAATACAAACAGTAATGATTTCCGATTTGACATTCTACATTGTGCAACTATAATTACTGGGTGATGTGTAACTCTGGACTTGGGTGATTTCCGGGGTTTGGAATCACTACTTCTAAAAGTTTATAACACAACCATACGTCGGTCGAACAAAGCTCGACACTGACAAGGGAACTACCACAACGTGTAAATGGAGCTACCCCATGATGTTGACATATGTTGTTATGGATGCCGTGTGAGCAAGTGTGGTACCCTTGGTTTTTGTGAATGGAATGGGTCCCTTAAGGGACTGAAGGATACAAAAGTTTGAAAAATCCCTTTGATAAATGGACAAAGTGGACTATAACATTCATACACCCAACCATGTCAAATTTCAAAAAGGAACCCAAAATTCAAAGCGGTGAGGTGTTGACGGAAACCCACAATTTTACATTGAGGGTAATGGAGAAAAACCACATTTTTGTCAAGAACGTACATTGATGCGTACCATCATCATCATCAACAACAACAATACGTCGTACTGTTCAATGTAATACTACCCCATTAATAACATGTCTAATCAATGGGACTGGATGTTCTTCTCGCCTCTTTTGTTGTGAGGGAGGTATTAAAACTAGTTTTTAAACCGACTCACGCTTAATTCTTCCAACAACATAGATTATATGCCACACGCGCAACACTTTTTTTAAAAGTACAAAGTATCTCATTAAATGTATGCATATCCAGACTGCAAATCAACAAATTATCACAAGACACGATTAGTTTTTGTGAACCCTTGATGCAATCAAATGATGTTTTGCAAATGTTGGTTGGATCATGGACGGCTGCCTTTAGTTTGGTTGGGGCACATAAACAGGTTTTCCCAACTCCTGATTAGGATTCGCACCCAAGTATTTATATATACGCTTTTTTGTTCCATTGCATAATCCAAGACAAAGGGACAAGGAAAATGATCAAATAAATGGCTCGCGAAGGTCAGTCTTTTCAAGACATCAAATCATTGCGCATCACACCACAACTTGTGACTCTCAACAAACCACAAACAAAAGCATCTCCAGAAATGTTTCCAAGGGACACATTGACGTTGGGCATTGGGACAATTGGACTGATTCTACTGTGCCAAGTGGCCGTAAATGTAGACGCATTCTCCAAATCCGTTCCCCAGGTGCGAAGTGTCTGCAAAACGATGGTTCCTGGACATGAGAAAATAGAGCCCAAACCCGGGGCTGGATCGCCATTCAGTGTGAAATCCGATTTGAAGGAAGTCAAAAGCGGTGAATCAATTGAAAGTTAGTGCGAGCTATTGTAATAATTACGGTTTAAAAATATTATTCAACGTAATTGATTTAACAGTCACACTTTCGGGTAAAGACGGAAGACAATTCAAGGGATTCTACATTCAAGTACGGGATGAGAAGGGACTACCGATTGGTACATTTGTTGAAAGGACAAATGTCAAGACTCACAACTGTGAAGGACAAAAATCGGTAGCGATATTATTTTTTATTTATTAAGCATTAGATTTGGATTCATCTCATTCAGATCTATTTCTAACGTTATAGAACGCAGCCCATCACGTCAACCCTGAAGAAAAGTCGAGCATTCAGGTCTCGTGGAAAGCCCCAGCTGGATACAAGGGAACCGTGAAGATTCAGTAAGTAAATAAAAATCAAGCGTTTGCTCTAGCAAAGGAATATCAACTCCTGGAATTTTCCAATAATAGAGCTACTGCAGTGGAAAACTATACGACTATCTGGACCCCAATTTTCTCGCAGTCCATCACAGTAAAATAAAATGATGACGTGTGTGGGCCGAGAGTTCTTTTGAATTAGCATTTCATTTGATGATTGCGATATATTGGTTGAATAATAAAAATTGCAGTGATCAAAACTTAATCACTTTCGAAGACACTTCCTCGTGCATGCGCGTATCTGATCTGTGAGTAATTGAAAGGAGGACTTTTGTTAGTGGTGACAAGGTGAGTGTCAGTAACAAAAACGAAACCAGTTTTACCAATAACGGGGCAATTCATCTGCCAACTCTATTCTTTTCAATTGTAATAATTGCAAAATTGCTACACGTTGTGAATCTGTAGTTCTGGTTTACATTCTTATGAGAAAGGCACAATGGTTTTTCCATCATTGCAGCTCAACCACGCTTAAAAAACCATGTCCCACTCACTAGGGAACCTCACCACGTGTAAATGGAACTTGCCCTTGGCACTGACATGTGTTTTGAGGGATGCAGTGGTGTGAGTATGTATGTGCCGTACCCTTGGTTTCTGGGAATGGGCACCTTACGGGACTGGAGGAAGGAAATAAGTGGGTTTCTCCTATACTGGTCCCATACAAAAAAGTGGTTTTCTCTCGAACACTTTCAATGTAAAATTATGGGTTTTCGTCAATAACTCACCGTGTCGACTTTCGGGATTTTTGAAATTTCACATGGTTGCGTGCGTTAGATTTTATGAATTTTTGTTTCCCAAACTCCCTTAAGGGGCCCATTCACAGAAACCAAGGGTACGGCACATACTCACACTGCATCCCTCACAACATATGTCAGTATCAAGGGCAAGCTCCATTTACACTTGGTAAGGTTCCCTTGTCAGTTGAGGTTGGTGGATTGATTGGATTTATTAATGATCAGAAGAACTCGAATAAATTTATAGGCTTCCATCCAACTTATGCGCATTAATATCGTCGTCTTTGTATTGGCATTTGCATCGAACTGATTAAGTCATTAATTTGTGGATCATCTCTACACGAAAAAGGCGGTTACGAGGATCCACTTACTCATGCACATATTCTAGATTTGCCAGCACAAATAACTGATATTTCAATTCTTGACCCGTAGTCTAGATTCTACATTTCTTAAAAAGTCTACCGGATTTAATGGTTCGCTCGATGCTTATTCATGTTACACTGAATCTATGTCCCTCTCTTTCTCTTTCTGCATCACTCCATTGCTTTCATTCATATTGAATCCGTGACACAAAACACGAAATGTTACGATGCAACCGGTCGTAAAATTGTTTCATTATTTTGAAATGGTAATTATAGGATAAACCACTTTAATTACAAAGATATAAAAGGCAGTGCATTATAAATCTAGTTCACTCACAATCAGTAAACTATTCCTTCATTCAAAGAAACCAGTCACTGCGTGAACAACATCAAAAACACTTCAGCTAAATCACAATGTTTCCCACAGTCGGACTAAGGAGACTCTTCCTCGTCTGGTCAGCGGTTCTTGTCGCCTGCGGTGCAATTGCAGTTATCGACTCTGCTTCTGGAACCGAGGAAAAATTGCAAGGTCAAGATGGGGCGGTCAGGGTCAGCAACTACACACATATCCATGTCAGAAGTCCACGAATGTTTTACCCAGGGCCGGTAGGATCAGGTTCCACTTTGAACTGCTATTACTGCAACATATTTATGGGTACGATTTTTAAAAAACTAAACAGGTTTTGTAAATTTGGTTTTACTTCAAGCTTTTGATTTTCCTTAGGTGGAACAGGAGGTTGGACTAAACCGCCTAGCGGTGGTGGTGGAGGAGGAGGATGGTCACCAGGACCAACTGGTAAATAATTTTATTCTGTACTTTAATACCTAAAATGTGTTTGTGTTACTCTGCAGCGGAAATTCTGAACGGTCGTCCCGCTCGGCCGAATGAATTTCCATACGTCGTAGCCGTAATCAAGACTAGGGCGAATGGGGAACTTGAGATCTGTGGTGGGGCGATACACGACGCATCCCATATCATAACTGCCGCACACTGCTTCTTTGACCCAGACCCAGCAACTTCAAAAAAAGTATACATTAGCAGTCCCTCGCAGATTGTAATAGTCGCGGGGACGCTGGATTGGAACAACGAGGACCGGACAGGTGTGGTCATAGCCGCATCGGATGTATGCTCGCATAAGTACTACAATCAAGACGACTACAGAGAAGGCCACGACATTGCCATTATCAAACTGTCAACCAAGCTGGATCTGAGGAAAAACCGCAGTGTGATTCGGGAGGCAAATTTTCTTTGGAAGCAGAGCAGGGAGTATGGAAAAATGGGTATGATATGAACCCACAAGGATACATACATTTACCATTTCAGAGTTTGTTCTATCGAATTGAAATAAATATTCGACCTCTCCTTTCCCATTCTAGCCACCAGTGCTGGATGGGGTTATGTCCTCAACAGCTATGGCAACGATACTGCAGGAGCGGCACGATATTTGCAGACGGCGCAACTGAACGTTTACAATCCTAGCGTACACTGCGCAGGTTTTCGAGGTGAAGGGTCGGACATCATGTGCGCGGGAACGGCGAAAGCCGACATACCCCCTCCACCCGCGAAACCCACGGGTAACTGCTTCGGTGACTCCGGCAGTCCTCTTGGTTGTACGGTTGGGGGCAAAAAGTACGAGGCATGTTCCCTCGTGTCCTACGTTGATTTATCAGCTTACAATTGTCAAACAGTCAACACAAATGGTTTCGTAACCATTTTTACAAAAAATGCGCCTTTCAAAACGTGGGTTGATGCCTATGTGCGAGGGAATAGAAGACATTGTTACAATCCCTCTCGTCGAGAACTGTCAACCCCTGATTACTAATTCTGTATATGTGTACTGTAGCGACTAATGTTAATTCCAGTAAAACATTTGATTCACAATTCACACCTTCAGCGCTCAGGCTTACCGCGTTTCTCTACCTCGAGGGCAATTGAAGAGCAAGGCACTTTCTCGGATTAGAACGCATTTTATTAAAAATCATAGAGGTAACAGGTCGAAATTAACAACACCCGATTTTCACCCCTTGATTGTTCAGATGGTACAGCTTATCGACAAGAGCATATCCGAAACAAACTTTCTGGAGCTATAGGCACTTGGGAGAGATGAAGGGTCACATACATATGGCTTTCCAATAGGCCCTTATTGGGACACGCTGAATGAAAACTTCAAAAACGCCGTGATGTCACAACGTGAGTTGGTCTGAATAACACACATGTGTTCCACAACAAAAATGTCATCACTCAAAGCTTTTGTATAAATTCTTAAACCATCGCATATTTGACAAAATTGAAATTTCATAATTTCCTCCTTCCACCACCTGCAAATATCGATTCCGTATCGAGTCACCCACATGCTATCTACTTCTGATAACTACTCTTTACTGGTTCACTCAACTGCAGTTGTTGTTGCTGGGCTGGGTTAAGAGGGAAAGTGTCTTAGAATAAATATAAAAAAATGCAAAATTTCGTTCAATTATAGCCATTAACTTTGATAGCTAAACGGCATCATATAAACCAAACTACAAACCAATGCAGTGCATTTATTCTGCATATTAATTGGAATGCGAAGGATGGTTGAAGCATATAATCATATACTTTATGGTGTTATGGTTTGCGTGGTTTGGTGCTAATGGATGGTTGCAAGGAGAAATATGAAAGGAAAAGTAGAAAAAATTGCATCGTGTTTAAAAAGAGGAGTGTGATAGATAAATATATACTTGACGGTCTTCATAATTGTAACATTATTTCTATCGACTCAGTCGCATCCTTCTTGTTAGGTGTGAGTGTATTTTGTTGGTCAACAGTTTTTAGACTTAATTTCCATGGATCCATCAAGAAAATAAAGTTAATATTTTTGTTCATCCTCCCCCTGCCATGTGCATTACAAATCCATTCTGGGTAGGAGGAAATCGTAACCAAACCCAGAACCTCTGGCCTTCTCATGGACTCCAACTCTACTGCAGAGGTGGGTGGGGACTTGTACGCCGGGAAGGTGATTTTGTTGTCAAGGAATATTGCTTTCTCAATGCTTTGATAATCTACTTTTTACAGGACTCAAATGGTAATGTCCACTTAACCACCACACTCCACGCAGGGCAAAACAAAAACAGAATCCGCATAGTCACATCTTACAGTACCTTAAAAGGAGAGAGTAGGGTTAAAAGAAACAGAACCCTGTACTCAAAATTAGAGCAAAGAAGACCTACATTCTACATATTCAGTCAAAAGCCTGCGCTAGCGCCTACGAAGTCGCCCAGTGTTGACGAAAAGATAAATAGTAGTACAAATAGTAGTGGAATTGCAAGATGGCACCCATGGCATAGCATTAGGGTCTTCCTAAATCAGAGACAACACCCATCCCCACCTTATCCAAGACCACGCTCAGAGCAATTCACGCAGCAGTTGCTATTGCTACAGCAACCCACACAAATTCAACAGCAAGCAATCGCAACCACACCCTCCTCAGTCGAATACGAGTACGTGGATGAGGAACCACCACGTCCACAAAAAAAATTGCTTGTGGTAGTGGACGCTTTAGCAACCCCCATGGACCAGACTGGCAAGGCACTTTTATTACAAGAAAATTGTATATATGTAAATTTGTGTCCACACTGAAAGACCTCCCTTCCACTGACCGTGTGCCTATGGTATACGGACGGGTGAGTACGGACATGTGTCCACCGTTCCAATCCATTTGCGCCATACTGTTGGTAGACAGGTTGTCCCAGGTGTGTCGGACAATGGATTCTATGGAATGGAATTCATCGTGCATTCAAGTACAGACATTAGCCCCTTGTGGACACAGTTGTAACTGCTTCTGTGCCATAGAATCCGCGAAGTGCAATCCAGCTGAGCAGAGGCAGCTGTTTTGGAAGGATCGTAGCGAGAAAAAAGTAAGCGTAAAAATGTCGGTGGTACAATAATTATCATAATTCAACTCGGTCCTTCATAGCAAACTTGGCATAACGCAGTACTTCGAGCTGAGCATGCGTGTGGAAATCAGGAAGGTGGGTTTGACTTGCAACTGGGAGGAGGGGTAAGGCGAGCCGCATCTTATGGGAAAGAAAAGTGAAAGTGGGAGGTATATAAAATTTATGGAATGGAAAAAGTTCATAAAAGCAAAAGAATATGCAAGGGTACATGACAATTTTTTTTTATGTATGAGCATTAACTTCCAAGACAATGGACATAACCTATAATGAAGGGAACAATGGATATTGTCAACCCCAAAAGCTGTCGGAATTGGTTGGTCAATTGTATTTGTACAAATTATGGGATGCAGGGGATTTTCCGTAAGGACTTGCGATGCGAAAGTTATGGACAATAATGGCTTTTCCATGGACAAAAAAGTGGCAATTATCCTTGTGGCTACAAAGTTGCTGGGTTTGCTTTTGGAGTATTTTAAGGACTGGATATATGCAAAACTACTTGGGCACGGCATATAGACAGACAGACATGGCATATAGAAACTTTTCGCAATCAAATTTTCCAAATGCAGAAAGTTCAGAATAATTTAGCTACACCAGATCTCTATTTTTGGCGTCATTGTATTAAGAATTGTTCAGATTTCTATCGCATTACATTTTGAAGAACTCTGAGGGCCGAATAATCATGCAAATCCCACACAATTGTCATGACGAATAGAGAACAATAGACATTGTTTTCCGATCGATCAAATCGAGTTTCCTTTAGGATTGTAACTTTGTTGCCCTTCAGTTGTCATTTCACCCTTGCGCTACCCTCAGATTTATTCGTTTAGTCCCTTTGTCTCATTTTTCCTTGTCACTAAGAACCTGAATGTGGATTTTTTGTTTTTTTTCACTCCGTCCCTACTTCTTTAACACTTTCCATTAGTCCCCCAAGCCAATCATGATTTTTTCACTTTCTTTCCTTGTTCATCTCGTCTCGATGGGCTCTACCCTTCAGTACATCTCCCGCCGGGGTAACACCTGGTGGGAGGAGCCCCACTCACATCGAACTTTCACACTTTCCATGGATATCCAAAATGCGAGGGAGGG
>JAQGCL010000850.1:0-10875 GCA_034699605.1 Isotomiella paraminor
CGTTTCTGGAGGCTGGGAGTAGCTGTACCATTGGTAGAAGGTACGAGGGTGGATGGCTTTGGGGAAAACATTTCTACCGACCCTGCATCTCTCACAGGGAGTACAGCTCCATGCCAATAGGAACCATACAAAACGTGTTGACGGTTGTTGCATTCACTTTGGTTGCATGTCTCATTGGGATAGTTTTAGAAACTTCGGATTACACTCTAACATTTCTCTTGGCCGGTTGTAAAGGTTTTTGGACGAAAGTTTCCAAGACATGTTGTCATAACCGGAATGGAATAATTTTTGTCAAAAGCGGTGTCGATAAAAGCATTGTCAAACAATAAATGTTACGTGGGTCGGAAGCTGCACAGCTTACAGAAGGATTAACGGTGGAGTAACCGCAGTAAATAGTCTTATTGATTGATTTGTAAATATAAATGAACAAATCAAAATAAATGTACAGACCATCGTGTCGTATTTGGGTATTACATACAAATGCTAATAACTTTATTTGCTAATGCAGGAAGAATCTGAAAAATCCACCTCTCCGGACGATAGGCTGTCAGAGGAAGATGCAACCAAGTCTTCATCCATGGTGGGTGTAAAGTTCGATGCGGCTTCACATGTGTCGGTCTGGTCACTTTTTGCAGGCTTGTCTTGCGCTTTCGCTATTTTCTGGAATTCAAATAAGTTCATGGCCTCTTGTCTGTATTTTGGTATTCGGTAGGCCATACTTCTATCAAATTTGAAATCCACTGATTCTGGTGCAAGGTCTTCCGACCAAAACCGCTTCATTTTGATTTTCATTTTCTCCCAAGCCTGCGAAATATATCAAAACAAATAATTAATTAAATTATAATAAAATTGAATAACTCAGTGTCACCTTTGGGGTCTCAGCACTCCTCCAGATACGTTCAATGTATATCGGTCCATTCGATGTACATATCGCAAAACCCCACCAAAGCCGATCTTTTATATGTAGCTGCATAATAGTTTGGTGGAGATGATTATGAGTCTTTTTCAACTGAAGGGAGCCATTTATGTATCCAATGCTGCTCCCCTGATTCGAAACGGCAGGCCAGAAGTTTGGCTTAGGGTTTTTTTAAAAACTCCGTCGGCATTTAACCTCTAATAGGCTATTCCCTCCAACGAAACCGTCGCAACTCGAACAACAAATTCCATCCTCGCCGGCAACAAGCAAACCACACCTATTCATAACCCCACCCATCTCCCTCTTATACTCTTTTATTGCGTCTTCTTCGTGAAGTTTCCCATAGTTCACGGCTTCCATCACTGTCTTGTAGGCTTGTCTGTCAAAGAAAATGAAGTGCAAATACAAGCTTACTTATCCAAATTCTTCGATATAGTTGAAACAGCAGTCTTTTAACTTCACCGTCACCATCGCCACCGGTGTCACCGTCACCCCAAGTTTGCTGGTGGTGACGGTGATACCATGCCCAAGTGTGTCACTCCACTCCGTAATAATAATGAACATTCTGATTACGAATTATATCGTATCTCCAAAACAATCTTAACAAGCAACATTTTTTTCTGTTTAGTGAAGACGTGACAGTGGTATGCAGACCGGCCGTGAACACATCCATCGTCTATTGAAAACTTACATTCCGTTCTGAAAACTACCCGATTAAAAAAAATAAATCAATTACATCAGTCAATTAAACAAAGCAGACCAGGACCATAATTCACAGGTATACTACTATAAAGGTATTCACTACCATTACCGTTGTTTTGTCGCAATCACAAAATTGTATATATACAATATACAAAGTGATGGGAAATGCATTCATTGTGATATCTGTTACCCAACCCTGTGAGTCCCTAAATTCCTTAATCAAATTCTGTTGTGCTCCTAGTTTTGTTGAATTATGGAAAAGAGTACTTAATGTTATAGAAATCAAACCATCACAACCAATGAAGTTTCTTTCATTTGCAATGCGATCTGAATAGGAGTAGTCAACCCTCACACGTCGACTACCCTACTCCCTATCATCTTTGGGTTGATTGTTTAAAAGTACTCAGGTTATTGGTTTCCGTCCCGGGTTGATGATGCATGTTGATAGGTTCCTTGAAATTTTCAAATTAGCACACGTCCGGTAGTAGTATTTTATAGGTCATTGTTTTGTAATAAACCTCAATATTGCCACATGGCTTACCTGTGCAAAGAAGGACAGCAAATAAACAACAACACGGATCTACGCCAAATTGACATTAATCTACTTGGACTTTCGCAACCTACCATGGACTGTTGGTACAGTCACAACCTACCATGCAAATTTAACCGTAGGTGCCTTTGAATACCTACAGAATAGTTCCAGTTTTTAAGTCAATGATGTAGAGACTCGCAATCGCCTAGGCTAGTCTAGAGTTGCTAGTTGGGGGTAACGTGGGAGCTTCTACTTGCTTTGCAATCAAGGAAGATTTATCATCTAACAACCACTGGATTCAAATTATTCAAAGTCAGTTGTTGATTTCCTAAATGGAGAGCGAACGATGGCAGAATCTTTGTTCTTAATTTCTCACAATGGGAAGGAGTCCAATAGCACCAAAGTGGTGGCAAAGCCAGTTGAGAAGTACAGCTCCTATGTGTGTAAACATAAGGGGTAGGTACTTTTTCCGACAAGGTACTTTTCCAGCAATGACTTTTTTATACGACGAGAAGAGAACGAGCTAGCCTCCCTATTTAAACGCGAGCAACCCCTTTGAGACCTCAGACCACTGGTATCCTCCGGCACAGTGTCTTCTAATAAAGTCTCCAGTAGCTTGCGTCATTTATAGACCTCTGTTGTCCTTAACTGTTGTGTCAAAGACCTCAGTGAACAAATCCAATACTCGTGAGTAAATTTGGACAGACAGTATTCATATATTATTGTTCTTTGTATCGTTTTGTTCTATTACTGTAGATTTGACGTACCGACCTTTACAAAGCCAAGAATAAAACAAGAATTGTACATAGCAAAGGAAAGAAAAAAGGAAATGAAAAATCATATCAAGCAAACACACACACAATTATTACCTTAATCGTTCGCCGGTATCAGAAGGATCCGGATGGTCACAATCAACTTTGCAAGTTGTGGTACAAAAAATAAACGGCCATCCTGAAAAGAAGGCTACAACGGTGCTTTTAGAAGTACGAACGACTATTTCACTGTTTTTAGGTGTCATCAATTCTGTGCCATTTTAAAATTACAATTGTGCTCCCAAAGGTGTGCGCAAATAAAATTCATCTTCGGCATTAATTCTGTTCTTTTGTCCACGATTAATGATTGTGGCATACGGTTTTGTTCCATGCCTCAGTGGGTTAGAAGTTGTGGACTACCAATTTGAAATTTCAAAATGGGTGCCTTCGCTTGCTGCGTTTTAAATTAGAGGTACCTAATCAAGCAATAAACGGAACCGCACGTTTAATAACACCATAGTTAGCAAATGTCATATAAAATAGTAATGATCAACTGCAGTATAGCAAAGGGTCAATACCGTTCAAGGGTCGTCGTCGGGGGTTTCGAAGTAAGGGAGGTCAAAGATGTTTTAACTCAAATTCTGGATCATTTTTAACAGAAGTTAAATTTTGTCGCATTCCCAAATTTAAAAAAACAACATGATTTAAACTCGTTGGATGGATCCATTATGAACCTAATTTCGAATTTCGTCAATTGCTCCATTGTGCAAGGGCAGCTCTGTCGGTGGGTATACAGGCAGCATAAAGCTGAGTTTTTTTACGAACTATTGTTTTATTTAGACATACCAAAGCATACGAAAAAAGCCATACCACAGCCATTCATATCAGTGTCCATATTACTAGAACCTAAACGATGGCATTTTTCGTTTTCTTCGTCCTTGCTATTTCCATCATTGTGCAACCGTCGGAGTCTGTAAGTTTCAAATCATACAAAACTGAACTTGACGTACTACATTGCTTACGACCTTAGGGTGGTGGAAAGCCAGTCTCAACTGGAGATGGGTCCCTCTCCAACGTGCCAGTAATGGTCCCGGTCAACGGAAAATGTGTTGCAAACTGTATGTTGCCTTACGTGTTTTGAGATTGACGTATTTTTAATTGATCCTTGTTTTGATTAGGGCACTGGGATATCCTTGGAGTTGGTGGAATGGGTAAAGGCTTAAAAATAATGCATGATATTTTTTAATTGCTTTTATCGTAAATGATTATCAGTTGTTGGTATTTTAATGTCATTAACGAACGACCTTAATTAATGTGCAGATCAACCCTGCGATGTACAGAACTTCAAAGGACGCAAGACCCAAAAGGGTGACGACGCCATTTTGAAATAACTTATGGTACCCAGTTTATTAATGAAGAAACGCCTATCGAATAAATCAATGTAGGCTAGATTTGGGACTGCAAACTCCATAATCGTTATTGTATTAAGGATACCACAAATCATTTCATATTGCAAACATACGAAGTAGATGTTTGAGCAGCGACATCCATTGGCTTCGGCATAAACACGGATTCATTCATTACTTACTGTTGGCAACATTCGGACAAATCCACAAAATAATATCTTGGAACCATTGCTAATGCGCAATATGAATGTTTCCACACTCCTCGGTAATTAAAATGTTTAATTGCTTAGACGTCACAGCGCCTTTGTGTATGGATATAGGAGCCGCTTAAAAGTTATGAGCCATTGTACAACTCAATAATGGTAAGGCAGAATGTTTTTGTTGGAAACAAGAACAAAAGGCAGCTTCATCACTCACGGATCAAAGTCATATTTGCTTCAATTTTCATTATAACGTCAGGATGTCCTTCTACATATTTGTAGCCCTTGTGGTCACAACTAGTATCATACCGGCTCAAGCGGTAAGACTGAAAATTGATAACTCAAACTTCATAGTATCTCATACTTTAGTTTCCACAGGGTGGTGGCAAATCCGCGTCAAGTGGAGATGGCGCAATGTCTAATCTCCCTGTAATGGTCCCAGTCAATGTCAAATGTGGTGCCAACTGTATGTTCATCCAAATGTGATCAAACTTTGGGGAATTTATTAATTCATTTGGTTTTCCTTAGGGCACTGGGACATGATTGGAATTGGTGGAAAAGGTAAGCTCTTCAGAATTATGTCTTTGGGGGCAACTAGAAACTATTGAATGAATTTTGAGTCATCTAAGTGCAAATAAATTAATCATCCCTCATTGTTTACAGATCAACCATGCGATGTGCAGAAATTCTCGGGCCGCAAGACTCAAAAGGGGGATGACGCCATATTGAAATAACTTTTGGTTCCAATTCATATATTCAAATTGTAAACCTTGAAACTTTAAATAAAGTGGAATGGAAAATCTGGAATTTCGCATCATTTCTTTGTTTTATGACCCATTCTTTCGTTTTGCATAATGATACGCGTCAGCCAAGCCAAGTGTGGCATGCTATCCCCCATCATTTGGGTTGAGCATTTTCATAATGGGTAGCTTGCCTTATAATTGTGTACGGGTGAAAAAGAGTATTGCCATCTGGTCTGGCGTAATACTCATTGCGATGAGTGTGTGCGTCAGTACAAAGCCAGTTGCACAGCTTGAGGAAGATGACAATCCATTGGTAGAAAGGATTCTTGCTGTCCCACAGAAGCTTTTAAACATTACTGGAGGACAACAGCTTTTTACGGTGAATGCTCCCGTAAAGGTGCAATCGGACTGTGGATTTAAGTAAGCAAGCATTACCGTGATTATCCACGTTGAAACATTGAATTTCTTATGCATAGTTGGCACGTTGACGCTGCCGGACAGAACAACCCTCAGCTGTGTAATTCAGTGATGGCAAAGAAGTTTGTGTCAAATGGAACGTCCGAGAGCACCACAGATTCAGATGACGATGCCGAAACGACGACGGCAGCATCGTAGAATTTGTGAAATGAAACACAAAATGGCGTACAAATGTTGCAAGTTCCCTAACGTTGGGAAGCTAGAAATTTTAATAAAGTAAATGTCCTTTCTCATGAAATTCCGAATGCAAAGAACCCAAAATTGCGCATCACATATTGGTGTCGTGTTAAATGTTGAATTATAATACAAAAATTTTGATCGTACTCTCCACCTTTCGTCCGCATGCCATAAATAATAGCGGAAAGAAAGGTAGAGAAAATTGTTTGTTTTAATGAAATGGTCCATCTAGTTTGCAATCTCATTTGTAGCAGAGGAGAATATACAATTTTTTCCATTTAATAAATATTCGATCGAAGACAAACATACTTTAAAAAAGCTTTATGTAGTTCCTTCATAAACAATAGATGAAACATTTATGGACATTATTACGGCTTTATGTATGTTGTTTATAATTTGGCAATCTTAATTTTAATTACTACTCAGCTTCATTCCTACATGTCGATATTGACGGGTTACGATAGTTGGATTCTAGCGAAAACGAATAACAAATTTGCCAATAATCAGATTCCATAGTAACTTGCCACATTTTCTGAAATAAAACCAAATTTTTAGAATGATAATGGGATGTTCACTGACTTTCATTAGTCATTTCACCACACTTGCCCATCTCCTTGTGTCCTTATGTGCAGGGATGCAACTTAATGTCTCCAAACTCCCGCCTTTCACAGTCGTGCACGTAATGTCTTACGCAAATCTCACCACTGGCTTTGAACCCAACATTGACGACCTGATGAACTGCAGGGCGGATCTCATCTTTACAGTTACGTATGGAAAGGCGGAGGTACGTGATGTGACGGCAACGTGGACAGATTTTTTATTTGAACCCCAAATAGGCAGTATGATAGCCGTGCATGAGAATTTCGTCGTGAACGTTTTCTACATTCCGATAACATCCATTCACGTTTGGTGTAAGGATAGATTCAGTCTTACCACCATCCTGTCAACGACAATTCGGTTTTTGCTGAGGGACTCCCCGTACGCCTTTATGGACCTGAAACGGGGGAACTTTGTCATGGTAATTGATACTAAGTTCAAACCTGAGAAACTGGAACCGTTAAAAATTCACCCAGAGGATAGGCCGGTTAGCGTATTTCTTCACTTTCCCGGTCAACATAGTTTTCCCAGCCATGGATACATCAACACTTCAGGGAAATGGAAGACATTTCCAACATTTCCTCCCCGAACTGGTCCTGACATTGTAAAAACAGGAGTCAAAATGCGACTAGCTAGCACAGTGAACCGACATATTCAAAATATGGTATGTGTAGGGCAGAATTACTGGAAGGGTGGGAATCAGTGTGCCCCCCGCGCCATGCAACATCATAATGCATTCACCTACCTTCTCCAGATAAGACATAACCTGTCCTACATTCCCACGGGTTTCCACGAGGGATGTGCGGTGGACTCCGGTCAGGCTACGATGTGCTCTGCTGCAGGCCATCGGTTCTACAACTTTAGAGATTTCTCCTCCTTACTCTCAATCACGGGTATGGGAAAAAACAACGTCCATTATTGCCACGTGGTTAGACAAACACCGGAAGACAGTCTATTCGGATTACTTTTATCCCCAATCCCAGTTGCAGTGTGGGCAGCCCTGTTGACGTGTGGTGGGATAGTTTTTCTGGTTCAGAGCGCGGTATTGAATGGGCCTCAGAAGTCATCATTGCTTTTCGAATTGATTAGGACGACGCTCCGCCAGGACCCCACACATCCAAACCTAAACTCAATCCTGTTCTGCTTCCTAGTGTTTAACGTCCTGGCGCTATACGAAAATGCCATTACTTCAACCCTAGTTGCACCTCACGAGCCTCCAAACTACGAAAGCCTGTCAGAGCTAGTGGCCGATGGATACAACATATTTATTCAAACTGCCGTTGATATGACAACTATAGCAGAATGTTACGGAATTCCTAAAGATATAAGACACGCTTTGTCTGAAACGAGCAGTGCTGATTTGCAGAAAAAACTCACAACATTTTCATCGCGGTCAGATGCTTTGTTTGACCTTACAATTCCCCATTTCGCCCACAAGGAATTTATTAGACACACTTCCTTCCCCGTGAGCATGATGAATCCGCGAAGCTCTTGTCATTTACTCGTCCACGATACCGGGAGGCTGACATCCTTCTGGATAACATACGCGAAACACCAGAATGATATATACGGCACACTGCAGATTCTTTTGCAAAGCGGCTTTCAGTACTTCTGGGATGAGCTGTATTTGAACTACAAACAAGTACTCCTCCACAGAAACTTTGTTGAATACGTTGACCCAAAAAATGACTTCATTTACTTGCAACGCTTGCAATGTCTTCTTGTGGTGTTTGGGGGACTAATCGGTTTGGCAATTGTCATATTCACTTGGGAGAATCGGAGAAACCTAGTCGAGATTGGTCGACTCTGCAACGTCGCATTCAAAGTAAGTGCAGATGGTTTGACTAATTTTATGCAGATACCCAAGGATGTGGTTTTCGCACAGTTGAATGCCCTCAAAAATGAAGCAGGTGATGTGTTTTCTGTAACTTACAATTAACAATATTGCAGGAGGTCGTATTGCTAATATATTGCTATTTATCATGTGTTACTTAGATTGATGAAATGCCCAAGAACTCTGAATTGAAATAATTGGAACCGCGGACCAATTATTAGAAAATCGTGTTATAATGGAAATCAATTCCTCCCAAGCATACATCATAAACGCAAATTGCATTTTATGGATATAACGACATATATATAGCTGGGTTGTAGAGTATAAAATCAGCGTTATGGCAATAGTCGAAGTGGACTTTCCTGAGGTGGACAAAGTAACAGTTCGTTATAGCCTGGGATCTGGGTTCAATTCCCAGTGGGGTCTCCGATTTTTGGGACATAATGTGATTCGGGTTTTTCAGTTCGACATATTTATGGCTTATAAAAATCAGTGCATAATCAAAATTATCAAACGATATTAATGTGTATTAATATCGCTTCTTTTATGGAGTGTCCTGTTTATTTGGTAAGCACTTTACTTTAGCACGTTGAGATTGGAGTCTGGGGTGGCCCGATGGCGTTGCATACCACAAAATAGACTTTTTTTTCTAATTTCTACTCGACCTTCACTTGAAATTCCGGAGTATCCAAGAAATATTTCCGGGGTCAATGTCTACACGCCAATACGCTGCAAGGAAATGACATACGACTCGGACTCTTCGAAGAAATCGGTAAAGATTCGGGTTGATTACGACAATCAACGAACCAAGTAAAACGTACACCAAAAGCAGACTAGCACTACTGAAATGTTGGCGGTTTACAAAATTCGGGTGGCTACTTTCATTTGGTCCTTGAAGTCTGTACCACCGTTTGTCTAGCCCACCTTCTAATAGCAATTTATAGTCAGTTGCTAAAACATTTTGAAAGTACGTCTGGAACAGTGTTCCTACCGCATCCGTCACCAAAGGTTCGGCTGTTTGCCTGCATTTTTGTCCATTACTTATTTGCAGTTCGGTTAGAAAGGGATGATGTGTTGATCTAATCGGGGCCCCGATGGTCATCTTGAGGACGATAAGTTGCTTACCACCTACACGCCCTTTCATTTTTTTGAACACCATTTCCCGGCTTCCATTGGTCTCTTTAACATAGTAGACGGCCTGTGGACCTTTCCTATGTAGATTCTTTTGAAATAATTCGAACCAATCTCCCGCACCTTGGAATCGTCTTGACCAGTACAAGAGAACGGAACTCCTGTTGCTCATTGTTAAGGTATTCCAGGTCTCCAGACCTTTAATTCCAGTAGGCAAACATAAACCAAAGACGTATGCTACCAGAAAGCTGAAGAAAAGTACCGACATGCTACGTACAAACCCCCGTGACTTCGTAAAAACAACGCATGTCCCAATCATAGGTAGGACTGTGATTAGAAAGACTATAGGAAAGCCCACCATTCCTTTTCGGTCATCTTCTTCCGGACAGTAAAATACACCCATTGCTTCATCCCCCCACAACAAAACGGAGTAAGTGCAGTAGCCTTTGAATACTGAGATCCGGCGTAACCCAAAATTACTGTACACCCTGCCAAACTCATAATTCGATGCAAAGTACTTTGAGGAATCGAAATGTAGGGTAAAGTTGTGGCGACGTTCTAAAATCTGCATTAGCGGGTAGTTGTGATTATGTCCTGCGTAGTCATGACCGTTGTTTATCTTTTCGTAATTGTCCAAATCAATAGAGAGCTGTATCTTATCCCAATCACTTTTGTATCGGAATAACGAAATTGGAGTTGTGAACCCATCGCTAAGGCGACGGAGAATTGTTTTTGCGCACATAAGGCGAACGTAAAATTGGGGGAAAGGTTTCCTCGTGATTCCGTATATGAAGATGTTCACGGGAGCAAGGGCTAGTTTGATCAAGGGCGAAATGCGTATCCCACTCCCGGGTTTGCCAACCACAATATAGCTGACAAATGTTTGTGAAGATAAGCCCAAGTTGAAATCTGCCATTTCCTTTTCTGCAGATTGCATTAACCTGGTTATATCCGTGGATTTGCCATGGAGGAGGATTTGAAGGAAACAATGGGAGCGGATGGGTCGTGCATAATCTATGTTATTGACTTTTGCCACTTTAGATGTTTCGTTATTGGCGTTGAAGAAAAGGGTTGAGAAGGTCGGAGTGTTGAAGGAGATAAATGATTCAGTCCAGTCCTTAAAATACAGGTCAAGGGGGGAAAGGCTTTTCAAACAAATGCTGGTTAGGAAACGACTCTTGCCGGCTGTGGGGATAGCGAGATTCACCTCTGCCTTCGTCATTGACAGCTGGGTCACATGCAGGAGGAGAAAGATGACGAGATGATACGTAGCTTGTACCAGAAGTTCGTTCGCTTATCTTATCATTTGTATCTTCCAGACTGATAAGCCGAATTTAATGATATTTATAAGAGATAATTTTAGATAGATAAGGAATAAGAAAATGGGTTTCAAGTTATTTTCCTCTCA